>CM050216.1:3992500-4185000 GCA_027475355.1 Coilia nasus | reverse complement strand
GTATGAAGGCCTTTAGTAGAGCATGGCAAACTCAGTTAAAAGCACGTGGGGGCACATGTGCTTTTTTAACTTCATTTGCCATGCTCTATTAAAGCTTTTAATTTAATTTAATTTGACTTCATTTTGCATCTTTGTCTCAGTGCATCTGAGTGTCTAAACTTGATCTTAGTTTAGTGTGTGTGTGTGACTGTGACTGTGTGCAGAGTGGGGAAGCTGGTGGACTCGAGTCTGGACATCCAGGCCATCCAGCTGCCGGCGTTGCAGTACCAGCATGAGCGCCGCTCTCACGACTGGACCATGGACGACGCCAGCAGCATCAGCGGCCTCACCGACGTCACTGACTTCACCGACAGCGGCACGCTCATCTCTGAGGACTGCTCCAACATCAAGCTCAACACCGGGGTCAGCACCACTCTCACCTGTGTACACCTGTGTTAACATAAAGGAGGGGGGTCACTTAAAACTAAGCCTACAAGGAAAGTGAAATACACACAGGAGAATACACACTTAAAGTATGACATTGTTTCGCATTGTTGATTACAATATTATTTATGATGACTATACTTAAACACGCCTTTATCTACACACAATAAAAAATACATTTACACAATGTAAAATAAATTTACGCAAGAACACAAATTTGGCAGCTGCAAAAGTTGCTTAGGCAGGATTCACTTAAATGACCATGACATTTGATTCACACACGTGGACAAAATTGTTGGTACCCCTCAGTTAAAGATAGAAAAATCCACAATGCTCACTGAAATCACTTGAAACTTTCAAAAGTCACAATAAATCAAAATGTATTGAAAATTAAATAATCAAAATCAGCCAAACAAACTAATGAAATAGGGCTGGACAAAAATGATGATTATATACATGCACACTCACATGCACACACAAACACACACATCTATTAACACACAGACCTGTGTCAATTGCACGCAAACACTCACTCACTCGGTCACTGTCCATTTGCTCACATCCTTTGCTCTCCAGGCCAGACTGTACATGCAGCAGTTCTACGCCATGTTCCTGAAGCGAGCGCTGTACAGCTGGCGGAACTGGAAGGTGATGGTGGCGCAGTTTCTGGTGCCGCTGGTCTTCACCGTACTAGCTCTGGTGGTGGCCCGCACCCTGCCCGGTCGCCATGACACCCCCCAGCTGAACCTGTCGCTGGACCGCTACGGCCACACCCACGTGCCCATCGCCCTGGATACCAGTGCGGGGCCCCTGGCACAGGCCCTTGCCCAGGCCTACAGCAGCCAGCTCGCCGAGCAGGGGGCCACAGCCAACAATGTCACAGGTCAGAGTGCACGGAGGGAAGGACTGTTTGGGCTTGTTTGACATGGCTGGTCTGACTAGTTAGTTGTTGGCTTAAAGCAATGCATTCTGGACAATGACGTCCAAACGTGGGTGGAACTTCAGTGTGGTACAGAAATCCAAAAATGTCCAAAAATGTCACTATTTCAAGTCCCGAATGCATAACTTTAAGCCAGCCACTAGCCAGCCAGCCAGTTTCAAACAAGTCCTTTTTTTAGCCACATGGAGGTAGTATCACTGGAGGTGACAGGACCCATCCACGGCAGCTATTGAAAGTGAAGCTTGGGCGGGGGGGCCGTATCCATTCACCACACGTGCTGAACACCATTGTATAGAGTTAACCAAGATAAAGTGAGAGAAGACCTGCCACCTGAGTTGAAGCCTTCGTAAGCTTGAGTCACATGACTGGCAGCCATTTTAGTCAGCTTAAAATATCAGATCGTGGGAGGCTTCAGCTGCACGAGATGGCCAAAACTCCCTGATCCACATGGACTTGTGAATGGGTGTGTTAGTATGACACGTATGCAGAGGGGGGACAAACTGGCTTGATTCAAGTAGAAGTCATGTGTCTGCCATGTGTTCCTTTTGCCTGTGCTCTTGATTTCACGAATTAGCTCATCTACCTGCCTGAACAATTTTGGTAATTAGGATCAGCTGGTTCAGTGAATTAGCTGGAACAAATATGTGGCAGGACTTTTACTTTCTGAACCCGGCATGTCTACCTCTGCATATTTACTAGTCGAAAGCAAAGAGGAAAGGAACTTAAACTGGGGCCATCTGCTGCCATCTGCTGTTAGGTGTTCAGGGGCTCTGCTCTAGTTACCTGGTCCCTGGAGGGATTGACCAGGTATTGCAATGACCCTGTCAGTCTGTGTGTGTGTGTTTGTGTGTGAGTGTCTGTGTGTGTGTGTCTGTCCGCCCATATGGGGGGCCAGGTTGCCAATTCTGATTGTTATTATTTTTTGTCAAATGTCAATGTCATTCTCATTTTTAGCAAATAGTGGTACTATCTTTTACACACCTCCCCATTTTAAATCTAATCTTGTTGGTGTAGGTCTTTTGTTTCCAGTGTTTGCATTTTTGTTGTCTTCAAATCCACAAACTGGCAGTATTTGTAAGAATGTCTTATTACTTATTACTAATATTTGACTTTTCATAAAAGCATATTTGAAATGATTTCAAATGTTATCTTATCTAATAACATGGTGATAACTTTTCTTGTGTGTCAACAGACTTCTCTGAGTATGTGTTGCAAAATGCTGAAGAGGAGGGCGGGGCCTTCAATGAGCACTGCGTAGTGGGCGTGGCTTTCCGAGGAAAGACTTCCTCATTTGTGGAGGCTACAGCGTACTTCAACAACCAGGGCTACCACACGCCTGCCACCGCCCTGCAGCTGCTTGACAGTGCCCTGTACCGCATGCTGGCCGGGCCCAACGCCTCCATACGCACGGCCAACGACCCCATGCCACGCAACCTGTCCGAAACAGCTCAGAGCCAGCTGTCTGTGTGAGTGACACAAAGTTAGTAGTAGTAGTAGTAGTAGTAGTAGTAGTAGTAGTAGTAGTAATAATAATAATTATAGTAGTAGTAATAATAGTAGTAGTAGTAGTAGTAGTAGTAATAATAGTAGTAGTAGTAGTAGTAGTTGTTATAATAATCCTTATTGTATAGCACTTTTCTCTCTTTCACACATGCACACACGCACACATATTCACAAAGACACACACAAACAGTAGCTCAAAGTGCTTAACCAGTTTAAGAAATTGAAGAAAACTCAGGATAAAAAAATAAGAAGCCTATTTATGGATCTGTACTATGGTGCTGTCAGCATTACTTGGGGCCCGAGTCTTCCGTTGGCTCGTAAGTCTTTTTTACGTGCGCATTTTTTAAGCACTTTCGTCTTGCATGGATTCTCCGCTTTGAACCTCTGCCACTCCCCTAGCACTTCACTCCGAAATACAGTGCGTAACTCAACATGGGTGTGATATATGTAAAATAGAAGCAGCGTCAGTGCCAAGTTCAAGGATTACAGCTACCAAGAAAACATGGGGCATGGACTTTCTGACTACCCATATGAAAGCAGTGGCAGTCCATGGGAAACAGAAACTGAACTTCAAATTTGAATGTGCAAGCAAACAAGTGGTGCAAATGATCTTTCTAGCCCATTACTTTAAGAAGTCAGGTTTTACAAAATATATATGCTGCGATAATGAAATAAACAATTGCTATATTCGCTGTGAAGCGCAACATTGTTTGTTGAAAAGTCAGAAAGTAAGGAGTAGCCTACTTTCTAGGCACTCAAACGGTACAGCTTATATTATTTGACCTCTGTTACTCTGTTAAATGCTCACATTTGAGAAGTGAAATCACTCCAATGTTTCGTGTCCAACTGAATGTCATGACAAACAAGCGATTCTTCCCAAACGCTGTCACTTTCCAACCGAACAGCAACAAACAAATCCATAGTTGAGGCCTGTTTCATCCACTTTGATTTGGCTGTCACATTCATTTGAGGTTGTGTGCTGTATTGTAGGTGTTGCAAATGTGCAAAGGTCCAGGCGAAACTGCTGAATGCACTTCATGTCAGTGAAACCCAGGATGTTTATTCTAGGCCTATAAACGCGAGCGTGTCTTCGACCTTGGTGTTCTCTCTCCCATTGACGCAGGAGTGTGAGCAGGTACAAGGATGGCGTTTTGGTTTGTGATTATGAGAGCATGTTGGTCATATTTATACTCACACCAACTACGTAATGCAACATTCCCTAATTTTGGGGTTGCTCCTCCTGAAGCGCGTAACTGACTGATTCCCGCGTTAGTGACAGACTTAAGTCAACAGTAGAATCCGTGTGGGCGCAGTTGCGCGCTTTTTTTCACTTACGCGCCCTTACACGCAGGGGAGAATCGGACCCTTAGTGCACAATGGTGCCATAGTTATCTCTTAACATAAATGACATTTGTCAGCCTGTGGTGTATAGATTTTTTAAATCATATCTCTCTTTCTCTCTCTCTCTCTTTCTCTTCTCTCTCTCTTTCCTCCCCTTTTGCTCCTTTCCTTTCCATTTCACGCCGCTGCAGGAGTCAGACGGGTTTTGCCATCGCCATCAACCTGATGTACGGCATGGCGTCTCTGTCCAGCACGTTCGCCCTGCTGCTGGTGACCGAGCGCTCGCTCAAGTGCAAGCACGTGCAGCAGGTCAGCGGTGTCTACCTGTCCAACTACTGGTTCTCCGCCCTGCTCTGGGACCTTGTCAACTTCCTGCTGCCCTGCTTGCTCATGCTGGTCAGTATAAGACACACACACACACACACACACACACACACACAGACACACACACAACCCTTTAAAAGAATTAGATTCAGTTTTATTGGCCAAGTATACTTACATATAGAAGGAATTTGACTTCGGTCGATGTTAGCACTTTATACATTCAACATATAAGACAAGTGGTACATTCAGTAGATAAATAGAAATATATCGACAAATACGGTGCAGTAGAGACAACAACATGCATATGCACCTGTGTACATAATATACAAGTAGGACATGATGTACAAGACAAGTACACATGGAGCGGGATGTAAAGTGCACCTAATAGTGCAGTGTAGTGTGCAAAATGCATTTGGTTAGTATAATTTATTATATACACTTTTATGATTTACTTTTCATTGATGCAGTGTTTGGATAATAAATAAGACGTCTTATAATTTACTGATGTTCTACATTGATAGTGGTTTTTGTAGTTTTTGTTTTAGAATTATGGTAATAATTGTACTACCTTTTTTAATGTTCCCTTTTTAATAACATGCTTCCACTGAAAGTTGCATAAATCTGGACAAAAATGTGTACATGACCTGTTGTTTGGCAATGCTTTTTTTTTTTTTAAGTTTGTAAATGCATTAGCTGATTGACCTAAATTTTCTATGGAAAACCTTGGCCAAGTTAACTCCAGTGAACAAAAATCACAGCTGCCTGATGTTGTAAGCCTAAATGTTATTGTGCTTTAACGAAAGTTTCTTTTATGGTCTGCCAAGGCGATTTAGCCACACACACACACACACACACACACACACACACACATATATATATATATATATATATATATATATATATATATATATATATATATATATATATAACAAGGAGGATGATTTGTCTCCTCTGTAGCTTGGAAGATGCAGGACTCCATTATTTCAAAATGAATGACAAAGTTGTAACACAGGACAGTTTTCCATGTCTTCCAGGTCCATCTCAAATTACAAAAGTTGAAAAATTGTAATTTATTTTGAAATAATGGAGTCTTGCATCTTTCAAGCGACACAAGAGGACACAAATCCTTTTTGTTTTAGTGGTAAGTTCAAAAGACAGCATCTGTGGTGGTATGGGGGTGCAGTAGTGCCTTAGTTACGGTGTGCTTATTCACCTGGAGTTAAAGTTAATGCTGAATAAACCTTAAATATTACTAGATAATGAGGTCAAACTGCATTATGTACTAAATTCCAACAGTCTGGCTCCATCATAAGGGCAACGAGATGCTGAAATGGCCAGTGTGCTGTCCAGATCTGTCACATTTTAAACATAATAAAAAGGAAAACATGATGAAGACACCTACCAGTTGGACTGCTGAAATCATGTCAAGGACAAGAAAGAAAGCCATTTTTTATATAAAATCATCTTGTTAACATAATTAACTGTGAAGTGTCCTCCGTTGTTTTTTTTTAGGCTTACTAGACTTCTCTTGCCTTTTATTGACACTGTCCCAACTTTTTTGAGACACGTTGCTGGCCTAAAATTTAAAATGACCATAAATATCCCATACAACAACAAAAAAATCCAGTTTCAATAACTGATATGTTGTTCTTGGACTATTCTCAAACACATATATTGCTTGTATGATTTGAGAATTATAGCATTTATTTTTTATTTACATTTAACACAACATCCAAACTTCATCAGAATTGGGGTTGTAAGTACTTAACATCTACATACATATTCCTCACCCTCTTTCTTACTGTCCTTTATCTCTCTCAGGTGAACTTCAGGGTATTTGCAGTGAAGGCGTTATCTCATGCTGTGTACCACTAGTAATCTCTCTTCCTCTTTGCTTTTCCTCTGTTTCTCTCTCTCAGGTGATCTTCAGGGTGTTTGCGGTGAAGGCGTTTGTGGAGCACAACCACCTGGTGGACGTGCTGCTGGTGCTGCTGCTGTTCGGCTGGGCCGTGGTGCCGCTCATGTACCTGCTCAGCTTCCTGTTCTCCACCGCAGCCGCCACCTACACCCGCCTCACCATCTTCAACATCATTAGCGGCACGGCCACCTTCCTGGCCGTCACCATCATGACCATACCAGGTGAAAATAAGGAGGGTGATGGTGATGTTAGCAGATGCGTGTATTGAAGCTGTGTTGAACCCAGAGTTTAAATTGGGCTGGAGCCCTCCAGAGCTCAGCTTTACCTCCACACCTCAGGAACACAGCTAGCCAGAGATGAGCTCCCTCTACTGTAGTACTTTTAAAATAGAGTGAGATATTGGCTCCACCTCCTTACAGAAGCTAGTTTAACCACTGGTTGAACCTAAACCACAATGTAGTCGCCCTTTCTCAGAAATGTCACTATAAGATGCAGTACCACATTATGCTTCCCCAAGCACTCTGATTAGTTTAAAAGATGCTGTGCAATTAAAACCAGAGTAAGAAAGTTAAGAAGCTCAGAACAGTTGGCAAGGACGTAGCCAGAAATCATAAGACGGTTGGGCCCAAAACACACAGGTTACTATTATTATCTAAACTGTCAACCAAAAGATAGGAAAGGATGCACATTCACATTGAGGTGCAGGCTAGGAAAGATTGGTTAAAACTTTGACAAAGGCCATTTCACTGAGACGTGGGGCATAGACATTAAAAGAAGTTAGAAAAAAGCAAAGCGGAGTGTGCGGCTACTTTTTTTAAACTGTCAAAGGGAGCTATCTGATTGGGTAGGCATGATTGGCAAGGGCTGGGCACAGACCCACCCCAGCCCAGTTGTGGCTATGCCTATGACAACAAGCCAAGGTGGTGAAAAATGCAGCACTGTTTTTAGAGCTAGATGGTTTTGTGTGTAATCAAAACAAATGTGAACATGGTCTACAAAACAACTGGAATTCCTTCCCAAAGTGACTGGTAATAAGTGATGGGGCTTGTGCAGAGCAGGGCAGTTGTATTTCTCTACTTTGCAGTAATGAAAACGGAAGACTCATGTTTGATTCATGTTCACAGCAGTTAATCACCACTAAGGGTACAATGTCTTTCCCTTCTTTACGTTTCTGTCTTTCCTCTCTCCTGTGCCCTTGTCCTCCCTCACAGAACTGCAGTTGCAGGACCTATCTCATATCTTGGACAAGGTCTTCCTGATCTTCCCCAACTACTGTCTGGGCATGTCCTTCAGCCAGTTCTACCAGAACTATGAGCTCATCTCCTTCTGCACCTCCAACCCCATTGCAGGAGCCATTTGCAAATACTACAGTGAGTACCAGGCCTGCACTGTCACTACATACTTGCAGATGTTGCAGTGACAAATCTTGGATCTGTAGAGCTTTGTGGAGATGAACATAAATCCTAAGTTTGTGGTTAGTGTTTCTGTTTATTGTGAGTGTCCAGCAATATGGTTAATGAATGCCCTCTGAGACAGTTTTAGTAAAAAAAATGCTTTAGTACTCCTGTTACAGGCTACAATCTACAATTCTACAATCATTCAAAGCCCATTCAGTCATAGCACACCAAATAGAAGATTTAAACGTTCTAAACAAACACACATACTTATGTATATTTTGCTAAGTGAATGTGTGATGCAACGAGACTCCTCTGATAAACACAACTGCAACAAACTTATGTCACTTTGTATGGCTTTTCCTTATACGCTAGTTTTTCTGCCTATTTCCTTCCATTGACTAATGGAGGCAATTGGGGTAGAAGAACATTTTCACGTGCAGCATGCATATGCAACTCCAAGGGGACCTGTCGTATTAAACAAGAGCAAGTGGTAAACAGTTTCTCGCAGAATGAGACCTTTAAGAGGTGAATTCACTGTGTGAGAAACTAGTTGTGTTATATAAATGTGTGTTCTTTTATGTGCCCTCACCAGACTTCACCTACCAGGAGAACTACTTCTCCATGACTGCCCCGGGCATTGGACGCTTCCTGATTGCCATGGCACTGCAGGGTCTGGTCTTCATCATCCTCCTCTTCCTTGTGGAGCTGCAGTGTGTGCGGACGTTGAAGCGCTTCCTCGGCTTCCTCTGTTGGAGACACAAGAAGGTGCGTCAGATGGGAGCAGGCCATAATCGTAAACTATATATTGACTGCATGTATAAGAACTGGACAAGCCCTTAGTGATGTCAGTCATAGAAGTTTTGATAACAGCTGGATGAAGCCAGAATTAATCTGGGGCAATTCATTCTGTGAATGCCATTGTGAATTATCTGTGTATTTAAGTAATGGATTCTAAA
Source organism: Coilia nasus (assembly GCA_027475355.1). Classification (NCBI taxonomy): domain Eukaryota; kingdom Metazoa; phylum Chordata; class Actinopteri; order Clupeiformes; family Engraulidae; genus Coilia; species Coilia nasus. The sequence goes on along the minus strand of CM050216.1, from coordinate 4,176,198 downwards.
GAAAAGTACTCCCCCAACAGTTGTCATAGATTTGACAGCTACTGAAAGACAGAAAAAAAAAGTTTTTTTTTAAACCAGGCTTTGAAACATTTTTACTTCCGCTGTGAAATTCTGACGTACTGTACTTCTGCAGCCAGCCGTCTGCAGTACTGCAACTTTGGAATGTTCAGTTTTGACATCCTTGTTTAGCCAACAAAATTGCCGCTTGTCCATACATTTAAAGCATAGTTCGAATTACATGGGATATTGGGGGTACGGTACCCCCCAAAGAGACAAGAGTAGTTGGGCTGGGGTTAATATAATTCATGGAAAACGTAAAGAGTAGCACCCTCTGTAAAAGGTACTACACCCATTGGCGGCTCCAGGGGGGGGCGAGGGGGGGCTTTAGACCCCCCTGTAAAAGGCTCTGCCCCCCCTTAGCCCCCCCTGACTGACCTAGTGATATTTATTAAAATTATAATATGAACAGGTACACATAAAACGAACACATTTCTCTGATTTATTTACACTGTATGTAATAATCCTGACGAGGAATTATATTGTTTATAACGTTCCTAAATGATGGTGAACCCGGAACTTTGCTGCACCTGCGCCGTGTGATTTGATTAGCTGATTTAAACTCACGCTGGGATTGTTAGGTATGTTGTAGCCGCTAGTTCTCTCCAGTTGGTGAAAGTGGCAAGTTGTGAAAAGTGAAGTTCGTTCACTGCAGCAGCATTCCTTTATTTTGAGCTGGTTTATGCACCTAATAAATATATTGTCGACAAAACAGCATGGATATTTTATTTCTATGTATTCTTACCGACAGTCCGAAACCAAGGTTGTCAGGATCAAGAGTATGGTTTACGATACAGGCCACAACAAACGGTAGGAGTAACTTTGAAGTGGGGAATGAGCGCAAGTATGTTTGAAATGTTATATTTGATATAAAGAAGATCGATTAATGCACAAAACACAATACTGTACTTGTATTAATACTTTCAGCAAATATCTGGCGTCGAGTCGCTACGGTAGCCTACTTGTATGAATAAGGGATTTAATGAGGGAGAGCGCGGTGTTTGAAAAAAGATTAAATCCTGGATGAAAAAAGATTAAATAGTAGTAGTTATTTGTGTCAGGTTTCATCAGCCCCCCCATAAACAATTCGCCCCCACCATAGCCCCCCAATAATAATTCTCTGGCGCCGCCACTGACTACACCCCAATTATGGAGGGGTAATTCACACTGTGAAGAGGGTATGTGTAGAGGGTATGTCATTGGGATGTAGTGGTAGAGGTGAGACGTGTCAGTAGATTGTGTGTGTTTGTCTGTATCTGTAGGGACTTTTGCTGGGTGAGGCAGCACTGCAGCCTGAGGACCGTGATGTGGCTGAGGAGAGGAAGAGAGTTCTGGAGTGCCAGCCGGTAGTGGAGTCTATGGTGGGGAGTCCCCTTATTCTGCAGGAGCTTACCAAGGTAAGACACCTTCATATCTGCCACGCCTTTGTGTTTCAGTGTGTGTGTTACATATGGATGTTATGGAACTGTCGGTGGAAGAAATCTCTTTCCACACTAAGCTACCTAACAAAATAACACTCTGGATACCTTATCAAATGAACCCAGTTGAGATGAGGAGTTGCAGATGACTAAAGAGTCTTTACTCACAACACCACTCAAAACCAAAAGCCTGCCTGCCTGCTTGAAACAGGTGATTGAAATGGTTCCCCAAAAAGGTGTTCTGCAGAACAGCTGTCTTTGAGATTGAAGAATGTAAAGAGGACCTGTCTCTTCCCTGCTATATATACATTCTAGTCAGTGTTTCCTGTTGCATGCTGCTGCTGGTGTGCTTATTCTGCCTATGACCGCAGGTTTCCTGATGACCTCTTACCCACTCCCCGTCTTGTACCTGCTAAGACTGGTTCACCTGTGGTCAGCACGTTGCCTGTTTTGTTCCAGTCAACTTGAACCGTGACGTTCTTGACGTTCTCTTTTGCTCTGTAGTCACCCGATGTTGAACCGTTTCACTCTTGGTCTGTCACCAGCGTATCTCCTGTTTATTAGGTCAAAGTGTGTTGTCAGGGCATCTTTGTCTCCTTCCCTTGCTAACTGCATCTCTTAAGTATCAGAACACCCCCACTTCCTGTTTTTCTTGTTGGTACAGACTTTTTTTTTAAATGACCTCAGAACAAAGAAATATTCTCTACCAACATCTTTTTTGTCTTGTCTAAGTCATTAGTAAGTTTTTTTTTTTTTTTTTTTTTTTTTTTTTTTTTTTTTTAACCACTTATCTTTTCCATTAGTAAGCCATTAGTAGGTCTTTCAACCGTCTTATCTTTTACAAACATTTCCATCACCATGTCATGTCATCAAAAATATGTGGTCCTTAATAGTGTATGTAAGCACTATTATGTATTTGTCTTGTCCATACTGGGTTCTAACAGTTGCATGTATCACCAGTTGTTCCGGTGAAACGTCGTATAATCTCACTAATGGCTGAAACGACAATAAAAACCTACTTGACTTGACCTGTATGTGTTCTCCTGTAGGTGTACACAGGGGGGCCATCTCTGTTGGCGGTTGACCGGCTCTCGCTGGCCGTCGGCAAGGGAGAGTGTTTTGGCCTGCTGGGCTTCAACGGAGCAGGAAAGACCACCACCTTTAAGATGCTGACTGGAGATGAGACGGTGACCTCAGGAGATGCCTACATCGATGGCTACAGCATCCTGAGGGACATTAAAAAGGTGAGTGTGGGTGACCCTGTCAGTTGCATGTTACATAAGTTTTATTTACTTCCACCCATCAAATATGGAAAAGGACCTTTATTCAGTCTTCCCAGGCTGGACTTGTATCACTATTACAACAAGGACTCTTTTTTTTACCTTTGCACACCACAGCTTAAGAGAAAAGGGAAGAAACTTGTTTAGACAAAGCTGTACCCCATTACGCCTTCGATGCGAAGAACTAAAAGAGACCATGGGGGCGGTTGGGGAGCAGAGAAATGGATGAAGACTGTGGACAGCAAGCTCTCAGTGTCTCTAAATGAAAGTGACAGGATGGCTCAACAGCCCTTCAGGAACAATGACAGTTCTGCTGTTGCTATGACAACATGCCAGTTGTCCTCTCTATCCTGAAATGTAGATAATGTCAGATGTATTTCATTTGGCCTAAGTTCTGTCTCAAAGCTCAGCTTATGAAAAGCAAAAGGAGGAGGTATCTACACTTAAACAAGGACATTGTGTTATTGTAAAGTTATTTTATAGCTTTTTAGATTCTGACAATCCTAAGAAAATATGGTTGCACGGCTATTTCAAAAACATAAGACTAGGTATGTCCATTAGATGTAATAAACTCGTGCATCCAAACCGTATGTGTGTGTGCGTGTGCGTTCGTGTGTGTACATTTTTCCACAGGTCCAGCAGCGGATCGGGTACTGCCCGCAGTTTGACGCAGTGCTGGACCACATGACGGGGCGCGAGACGCTGAGCATGTACGCGCGGCTGAGGGGCGTGCCGGAGAAGTACGCCTCCGCCTGCGTGGAGAACGTGCTGCGCTCCCTCCTGCTGGAGCCACACGCCGACAAGCTGGTCCGCAGCTACAGGTGAGGACGGTACTGAACAAGGGACAGATAATCATCACAATGACAATAATGACCTAGCCTGGCTATCGCAACTTGTCAATGCTCTGCGAGCATTGGTCTGGCCAAGCTGTGTTGTAAACCCATTTTTCAGAAGGTTGGCTTAACCCGCCTCTTTCAAATGCCTCTGTTTGCTACTGGACGAAGCTTCAACCAATCACACCCCTCTGTCCTCTGACGTATACGCAGCAAAAGAAACTGCTTGGTCCAAACAAAAAGTAGTAGTAGCCTGTAGTCATATGGAAATGGCGTTAAATAATTTTTGTCAGACTTGTGAGGTGAACATGAGAGTGGCTGGTGTTGGTCATTCAATATTGATATTCGAAAAACGAATCAGTGCGATCAAAGGCGAAATGACCACAACAACAGCGTTCTCGCAAAGCCCCATCGACTTGGCTACCAGCGGGACTAACTGATAAATTAAACTTTTATTGAAGCCGGTCAGTAGCATTGCGAAAACGTCCTTTCCCGCAACAAATGCTTCAAGGGCTGCCCTTTGCTCTATTTTCAGAGAGAACTTATCTTTGAATTCGTCCAAAACAGCAGCTACAGCTGCATTTAAATCTTACGGTTGCTCCACGTTCGCCATGTAGACAGTGACTGAGATAGATTTCCGGTCGCTAAACTACCGCGTCATTGCCTTTTGAAATGCTTAATTTTCATTGGCCCCCTATCCAAGGGCCGAGCAGAAATGGTTTAGATAGGCAGCTTGGCCAGACTGACTTGCTCGCGAAATGCAAATGCAGCGTCACAGGCAGTATGGGCACACCCAGGCTAATAATGATCTACTAGACCTTATGACTTAGCAAACAAGCTCAACAGTAGGACAATTGACTCAGGAAATAATAGAATAATAATAAAACTAAAGTGCTATGTGTTCTCCCAAACAGTAGGATGTTAGAATAAGGTTTGTAGTCAGAAAGGCTTAATTCTTTTCTCCCAAAGGTACTCTTCCTAGGTGCACATCTTGTGTTTTCTAAAAACATTTTATTTTTAAAAAGCGCCCTTCATGACACACAAGGTCACTTTATTATTAGAAATACAAATAAAGAAAATACAATAAGAAATAAAAAAAATACAATTAAATAATTATTAAATTATTAAATGACATATTAATTGAACAACAATTTTGTTTGTGTTTGTGCGTGTGTGTGTATATATAGTGGGGGCAACAAGAGGAAGCTGAGTGCTGGCATGGCCCTGATTGGAGGTCCTCCTGTCATCTTCCTGGATGAGCCGTCGACGGGCATGGATCCTGTCGCCAGGCGGCTGCTGTGGGATGCGGTCACCCGTACTCGCGAGTCTGGCAAAGCGGTCATCATCACCTCACACAGGTCAGACACACGCACAGTGGTGTTGGTGTGCAACTACATCACTTCACACATGTGAACAGCACCAGCACATCAACAGGCGCATGTACGTACACTACAGCGACAATGCAGAATGCACAAAAGATTGGAAGTAAAGCTAAGAAAACCACAAACAGAAGACCTTGTTTGACCAGCTGATCCTAATGAGAACACAAATCATCAAATGGGTAGATCACAGGCACAGTGCACAGGCAGATGGAATACATAGCAGGGTTTTTAATTTCTGTTAAGGCAGGATTGGTTACACTGTCATGAAACAACTGGCACAACTGACAGGCATTTCCTGTTTACTGCATGTGTCTGTCTCTGTGACTGTCCTCTCTGCAGCATGGAGGAGTGTGAGGCGCTGTGCACCCGTCTGGCGGTCATGGTGAACGGCCAGCTGAAGTGTCTGGGCAGCCCGCAGCACCTGAAGAGCAAGTTCGGCAGCGGCTACACGCTGCTGGCCAAGGTGCGGCTGGAGAGCGAGGTGGAGGAGACGCAGCTACAGTTCTTCAAGGACTTCATCGAGTACACCTTCCCAGGTGCAGACACCCGCCGCCTCCCACTCAAGCACACAGGATGATAAATCATATGCACCAGAGTTATTATACTTTTATTATACAAAATATTTAATTTTTCATGTTCATTTGTTAGTTTCACTTTAGTTTTAGTTAGTCTAACAAGTGCATGTATAGTTTTAGTTTAGTTTCTGTTTAATTTTAGTCTTAATTTTAGTTTTTCAGAAATCCCAGGAACAGGAACTTGTTTTGATGACGGTGACTAAGCAGCATCTCCTCTGTGTGTGTTTGTGTTTGTACAGGGAGCCTACTGAAGGATGAACACCAGGGCATGGTGCACTACCACTTGACTGACAGGAGCTTGACATGGGCTCAGGTAAAAAAAAAAAAAAAAAAAAAAAAACACTCGTTTGCATATCATATAGGTGCAGAAAGCGCACCAAATAGACACCACAGTACCAAAGTACCAGCATGATCATTCTTTGTTGTTATGTGTGCTTTTTCTGTCGTTTTCAGTCATGTTTGACATAGTGATGGTCATTTTTTTTATCCTGGGAGGCTGGTTTCAGTCAGTAATCCAAGATAACTTGGATTGTAACTGTGAAATGCGAGTCAATCACACATCTTGTATTGAACCTATTAAACTGAAAAGGTGTGTATGTGTGGGCTCTGCTTCAGGTGTTTGGGACACTGGAGGCGGCCAAAGAGAAGTACGGCGTGGAGGACTACTGTGTGAGCCAGATCTCTCTGGAGCAGGTGTTCCTGAGCTTCGCTCAGTTCCAGCACTGTGCCGAGACCAGCCGCTAGTGGCCGTCGCCAGATGGAGAGGGGCCTTTTTACCGTCCCTCCCTCCCTCTTCCTCTCCCTCTCTCTCCCCCTCCCGTCTGCTGCGTCCCCTCTGGTCTCTGCAGGGCTTGAGCACACAGACTCCCCTCTCTGGCCGACCACAGCAGAGGACTGCTCAGGTCTTCCACCATCACACACACTGACACGGACCTCGGCCACCGTGCAGTTCTGCATCTCGCTCCTGTGTGTGAGAGGGCAAAATGTGGTGCCTGTGTCTGCTGTCTTTTTTGTTACAGTTGGGGTGTGTGTGTGTGTGTGTGTGTGTGTGTGTGTGTGTGTGTGTGTGTGTGTGTGTTTGTTTGTCAGTTGTGCAATTACGCGGAGTGAACGCGGGTTGGGCTGGGTGCACACGTCTCTGCATAGTAGATACTGCACCTTTATTCCTTTGAAAAGACTTGAAGATACATTACTACTGGAGATGAGGTTTGTTTGCACTTATTCAACAAAGTAAGTGAGGGGTCAAGAACTGACGTGTGCTTCTCATTACAGCTTTTATGCTGTCTGTGTGTGTGTGTGTTATTTATGCATTTGCGAAGGATTGGGACTTTTTTTCGCCCAACTGTTTGTCACTGTAGTCTGAAGTGGCAGTGTCTAACTGTAAATGTGCGAGACAGTGTGAAGTGTAAATACAGTTAAATCATTCCTTGATAACTTACTTCTGTACCGGACCCATTCAGCCCAACCACAAATAGGCATGCTACCATGGAAATCTCACAAGAGACGCATGGCATACCATTTTAAGATACAATTCAGACCAAACCTACAAACCCCACAGAAAAAGTCACCATGAGAGTCTCAGGCTTTACTGACCTAAAAACAAAACTAAGAGGCTTCAGAAGGTTTTTTTGTTTTGTTTTGATTGTGGCTGTGGAGCTGACATGCACTTCCATGCCAACTGACAAAGTTAAGTCTTCGCAGAAATTCGTTACATATGAATATATATCAAAGAAGAATTCTTAAGGCAGTTTAAGTACTTACGCTTGAAGCCATGGTCATGGATAGACTGTCCTGTGTCCTAATGTGTAATGAATATGTGTATTTGAAAAGCATTCCTGCATTCTTAATCGAAGGTGAAACCGTGATTGTGCCGCTCCACTCACAGTCAGCCCGCTCCTCTTGCATTCTTATGAGGCCCAAGTGTGCCTTCGTTAAAAGGCAGTGCACTCACCCACACAGAAGTCCTCTAGTTGTTGACATACCAACTATATGGTGACGTTCTGGGTTCCTTATGTTCGGTTTTAGCCTATTCCTTAAATGCATACTAAAGAGGTCAGTAATACATCTCAACAAACTTGATGAGACCATGAGTTACTCCTGGGACCAGAGGTCATCTGAACCCATGACATTTCATGGAGACTACAAGGGTAGCGTTCATCTTTGAGACCTCACACTTGAATGTAACCGAAACCAGTTAAATGCTTAGAGGTGAACCGTCATTCAGATCTCGAGTCATTTCTTTGAGGTTACAAGAACGATACAAAAAAATGATTGTTTATTACAGAGTACACACTAACTGCAAAGGGCACGCTTATATTATAATCATGTTGCCCAGACACCTCACTTGTGCTCTGTGAAGTGGAAGTCGATCATTTGACAGACCTATGTCAGCTGATTGTTTGCTAGTAAAGGTACAAGAGTTTTGGACGTGGGGGATTTTTTGTGACATTGTGACAACTTCTGATGGTGGCTGCACCTTGACCTTTTTTTATTATTATTATTTGCACAGCACATTGACATGGTTTTGATTTTTTGTTTGTGAGATTTAAAACTGCATTCTTAAACATTAATAATGACAAAATGAATACTGTATCATAAAAAGGGAATCCATGTTATAATCTACTGTACTGTACCACTGAATGAGCCGTGTCAAATATACATGTATTGGCGTAACTTTTTTATTAAATATGCTTAATGACAAAATGTAGGAATTTATAATCTGTCAAACTACACTACAACACAACCACCAATTAAGTGGGCAGCCTGGAATGTTGCCAACCCCTAGTGCAGTGCATGTATGTATGTATGTGTGTATACGTGAAAAATGCGTCACTAGGTATGGAGGCTTTGGAAATGTGTCCAAATTAGAGGCCCTGAACTCAGTACTCCTGGTCCTGTCATGCTGATAAAAGTAGTACTGTTACTACTGGTACTATTATGCTGTTACTACTGGTACTATTATACTAGTACAATTGTTACAATATTACAATGTTTATCAAAAATCATTTATCATAATAGTAATGGTGGTAATTTTCACTTTAAACAGAATCCCAATAAAACACTGAAATTAAGTTGTATGTAATGACATAATCTGAACTCTCACATGTAGACCTGAAAAGGGGTAAATATGAAAATGAATGATGACCGACCTAAAGCAGGATCTCTTTACAAAGCACTGCTTTGTGTCAATACAGTCATCATCACATGTCCAGAAGTTTATGTAAATGTATGTGACTGGTCAATTTAACATAAATTCCAGAGCTTACAACACATGCACACATTTAAGAGTTTATTTTCTGGTCATAAATTGACCACTAAATGTGGTCCTATGCTACCAAAGAAATGTTCAGAGGGATTGATCGTTTTGGCTGAATTTATGTGTTCAGAAGGGCATGTGTGCTGCTCTGTGTGGTTGGAGATGCCTTCCTGGTGTGTGAAAGGGACACGGTAGTGTCACACGCCAATGTTGTGTCCATGGTCTCGGCCACAGCTCCAGCAGTTTGCAAAGAGTCTGCAGGCAAAGTGAGTTCCGTGCCAGAGGCGACCTCGTTTGCTCTTTGCGTGGGCCGACTGATGGTCATGGGGATGAAGATATTTGACGCACAGTGCTCGCTCAGATACTCCCCTCCTTTCTCCTCATAGTCCTGTCTGCTGATCCAGCCTTCTGCTCCAGGGGGGTGCTGCAGGGTCCACTCCCGAGCCCCGTACCACGCATCCACTGCAGGTCGAGACGCCAGCCTCACCTGCAGCAGACCAGGGGTGGACGTTAACTTTACACAACGTGAGGCTTTACCAGCCACTGACAAATAAATGGTAACATTTACCAGCCACTCAATAAAAAAAAAATTATTTTGTGTTTGAAATCTACCAGCCACTTTTATATTTCACCAGCATTTGGCTGATGGCTGGAGCCAATTTACATCAGTGCAGTAGACAGAACATGGATGTGAGATTTGGGTAAACAGGAGGCAAACAAGAGGTGGCAATAAACAAACACCAGAATTTATCTATTCAGTGCTTAAGGGGAAGAAAATGTCGATTGATTTCCACATTTAGGTTATGTCATACAGCAGAGGCTCTGTGGTGAAGTATCATATCACGTTTATAGTTGTGTTCATCACAGGTTAAAAATTGCACTCAGAATCAAGAACCTGTCCACTAGTTACTAAAAACTTCACGTAATCACACAGCTTACTACCAAACTAACTTAACTTCAGCGAAGTTTTAAACTTAAAAATTTAAGCTAAAATGCCTCGTATCCCAAAGACTGGAAGGTTCATTGAAACTCTACTCAGTTTTCACCTTGAAATATGACTGGAAAGGTCTGATGGCCAGCATCTCACTCTCCACACGATCCTGCAACCCAGGGTACAGCAAATTCCCTCCAGTGAGGAAGACATTCTCCACTAGTGCCCCCTGCTGCTCTGGAGTGTACCTACATGAACACAAAATTCCCCCTTAGGTTTGGTTTCTCAGTTGACATGTTATGGGTTTTAAGGCAGTTTGATCAGTTTCAATCTAATGCCACCTTCACCTTCCTATGGGTTTACAAAAGATGCTTACATTTTATGTACTTCCAAATCTCAGGATCTCAGGAGTCACCCTAAAAACGACTTTCTTAGATACATACAGCCCCAGAGGCTGAACCGGTCTTTCTGTAAACGCTCACCTGTCCAGCACAAACTGCACCGTCTCGATGAGACCCATCTGATCCTCTCCGATCATCGAGGGCTGGAAAACGATCTCTGGAGCTCGCAGCCTCTCAGTCCCCACATACAGCTGGTGGTACTCTGCTAACTTCAGCACGGGCTATGGAAGAGTGGAACCCATGCAGAGACAACAGCATAGATCAGAAGAGATGTATAAATACAACACAATCCCTCCTGTGTTCACTTTCTATTTCTTGTCAAGCAATTTGAGCTACTTCATATGTGTAAAACACGGTTTATAAATTCATTGTACTGTTGTAAGTATTGTTGTTATTATAACAAAGGAGACAAAGAAGGGGAAATGTGGTGTAGAAAAGGATAAGGGACAGCATTTTAGGTTGGCAGTCAAAAGTCATATTTGAAACATTCATATAGTCTTCAGTAGCAAAGAGTGAAGATTACTCAGACGGAGCACATCTTGATCTGGACTGGATTATAACTACAGCAGTAGTGGTGCTTATTACTCCCCATTATTATTATAGCCGAAAAAGTCCACAACTGTTTCAGTCCCTTTACCTCAAGCACTGGACATGACTCACATCTGTGCCTTAGGATGTGGTTTGGATGATTTGGTTTGCATGCACTGTATTATATTACATTAAGCAGACACTTACAATAGAGGACACAAATAAAGCCACAGACATGCAGACAAGAACAGAGTAAGCAGGAGCATAACAAGCATTAATTAACCACCTGGGAAAGGTTCACTGATCTTTCCACCTCAGTGTTCTCCTCTCTCAACTCAGAGTCTGGATCCCCTCCACCATCTCCTTCCTCCAAGGGCTGATCAAAATCTAAAGCCTGACAATCCCAATAACACAAGCACATCACACCATACAAACATGCATACACACACACACAAATCAATTATTACACAACAATTATGTACTGTATGTGTTTAGTGTATTGGTATCAATTATGTACCATAGTTTTCTGTAGTGATGCTCTTCTATGCCAGTATTCCACACAGTATTTCACACTTTATTGGCAAATTTAGCCTTTACACTAAATCCTGTCTCCACATCCTATGATTTTACATTTGTAAGTGTCTATCTTTGAAAGACTTCATCAATCCCAACTTAGTCATTACAATATCTAAATATTTTTTTTTATTATCACTATTTCAGACACTAAAAAATGGTTCTCGTCTCTCTTCCTCTCTCTGTTGGCCACGTGTGGAAATTAACTTTGCAAAATGTGTGAACCTTTACCAACCACTGACAAAAAAAGTAAAATTCACCAGCCACTCAACAGCAAACTACTATTTTGTGTCAGAAATCTACCAGCCACTTTTTATATTTTACCAGCATTTGATGGCTGGTGCGAACTTCCACCCATCCCTGCCATGGACCTACCTCTGCCCTGCTGTCCTGCCCCTCCTGCAGGCTGCGGTGGCGGCTGATCTCCAGGTTCATGCCGAGCTTGTGGATGTAGGACTGGAGCTCCTCCGCGGAGTCCATGTTGAGCTCCACCAGCCTCCTCTGGAACTGATCCACCAGCCCATCCTCCAGCAGCTCCTGTGCACACAGCAAATAGCAGACATGTCAAGGGCAGTGGTAGCCTGCCGAGTAAAGCAACACTAAGTAGTTTTTTTTTTACCTTAAAATAATGTTTCCAAAATGTTTCATCAACTTGTAACAGGGTGAAATGCACTTCTGAATTCACTTTGCCACCCTTCATGGGCTATAATCACGCTAAGTAAGTTTGGAGGAGTAGACCAGTAGGCAGTTCAAATAAGAGACAATTCCACTTCCAACCAGGGGGGCGACCGAAGACAAAAACTAGTTAGTCTAGCTTTAAGGTAATGGCCCTGTGACCAGAAGGTCACTGATATGAATCCACTAACTGCCAGAAGTGCCACGAAGGCATCCTGAACATGGTGTAATCCCCCACAGCCTCCTGGGTGTCATGGCTGCCCTTACTCATCTTTGTGATGGGTTAAATGCCGTTTTTTGTTGTGTGCACTGTGTGCTGTGCTGTATATTCACAATGACACATGGGAATCACTTCTACATATCCCATGCAAGATCCATGCTGTAATTGAAAATATTTAAAAACAAAAAAAGCTTTTTCACACCTCTGAAGAAGACAGGTGTGCTGGAGATGACCCACACACTGCCGTCGAGGAACCTGATGAAGGTCCATTAACGAGATGTTGGGAAGTAAATAAATCTGGCTTGCAGAATGGGCAGTGTGCGGGAGTTCTTATTTCCTGTAATTTAAAGTGTTGAAATGCAAATAAGTCCTGAATGTTTTGTTACCTGCACAGCCAACAGGTTGTCCAGGCGCTCCTGGTCCTGCTGTATTTTCTCCTCTCTGCGTCGGGCGTTGATCTCCTGTAATCGGCGCAGCTGATTGGCTCTTCTCTCCTGCCGCTCTTCAGCCCCCACCGCCGTTGCGCTGGCCTGCTTAGCTGAAAATGGCAGCTGGATGCGATGCACCTCCTGCTCGTAGAACTCTGGGCTGCGCCACTTCTCTAGCTCTGAATAACCACACACACACACACATCTTAATCTTATTCATATGGCTTTGGTTTACAGGTGGAAATGTCAGCCTCTTTGCTACCTGAAAGAGAGAACTAAGTTTTAATACAGACATGTTGCTTTCTTGGCAGCCTATGTAAAGGGGTGTATTTCAAGTGTCTGGTTTACTGGCTGACTCAGCCTCCTAAATCTCCTAATATTAGAGTCCTATGACTTTGTTTTACTAAAAATTATGAATCCATAACACTCTTCTATCAGAGGGATTACTACTTGCTCTGAATTGACAAACCAGGTAAGTAACTAACCTGCTTTCTGGAATACCCCCCAAAATGAGTATAATGCAGCAAGATAAACAACATGACAGTGCTAGATTTGTGTGTATAGTCAGTTGTCGACAGTGTTTTCAATCCTGATACCTTGCTGGTAGTCTGAGGCTATGTAGCTGTGCTGGTGTAGTAGCTCCTCCATGCGGCTAAGGGTGAGAGCAGGCAGCTGCCCAGGATATTTGAGCTGCAGCAGACGCTGAAGGTAACTCGCTGCATGGCTCCCTCCCACGTTCATCCTCTTGCAATTGACTGCATCCAGTCTAAAATACACACACACACACACACACACACACACACACACACACACACACACACACACACACACACACACACACACACACAAACGTTAACTTTTGGGGTCAGTGACCCGTTCATTTATTACTTTGACATTTAAAATTCTGAAAGCAGAACATGTCACAAGATAGCCTGGTAAACCCGCGTCTCGTACTTCATTTCATTTCGTGCAGGGGGTCTGGAACAGAGACCGTCAGAAACGATTTGCTGGAGGTGTGGACTCTGCTGAAGTTTAAAAAAAGTGCATCTGCCTTTACCCAATCGCTAACGCCTGGTCGTCACGTATGCAATTAGCCTACCTACGCACTACAATTGAAATGTAGCACACAAGGTCAACGTCACAGCTAACGAACACACCCTCTGTTCGCTGATTGGAGCGTTTGATTTTCTAGTCCCCAAATGCTCCCTAAGAGCGTCCGGACCAGACCGTTATATATACAGTCTATGGACCAGACCCTCACGAAATGAAATGAAGTACGAGGGGCGGGTCTTACCAGGCTAGTCACAAGATACATTATTGCCCAGTCCATAGCAGTAACATCATCAAACGCCCACCTGCCATCAATGACTGGTAGAACGTGAGAACAGTGATAACCAGAAGAGATGACCAGTCCTGTCTGCGGCCTGTCCACACCGCGCTGTTTGTTGTTCAAGTAGAAACTAAATAAACTGTCAATGCCATAGCTGATTTGTGGAACACCGTAGCACTCGAACAGAAGCTCCGACATCATCTGACGACAGTGCAAGGGGTTGCAAGGAGCCTCAGTCAAAACCACGGGGTGTTCCACTCGACCCTTTTGGCAAATTGGAGACAACCGAAAAATCCTAAATTGGCAGGTTAGCAAACAAATTTACAGTTAAACCTTTCAGTACGCTGCGTTGACTGTGGACTTGCTCTGTTTCACCCACCTCTGTAGCAATACCCAGATGCGCAAAGACATGGTCGAACATTAGCTCTTGGATCTCAAAATTAACGACCACATTGCGATCAAACTGGCTTTTCAGGAGCCATCTGAGTGGTTCCAGATTTGGAATATCATTGCCAATTTGAGTTTCACTCCTCGCTGCTCCTCGACTTCGGGCCGCCACGGATTTGAATTGAAGTCTGGGAGCTGAAAGTTCACCAGAGTCGCACGCCCATCCAGCTCGCGTTTGAAAGGACCCATTGTCTATAATTATCGGGACGGGAGATGGATGCAAATATTCTACATTCGCTTCATAAAAAGGATCCGGAGTGGATTTGTAATCCTGAAAAGTGAATATGTTGCCCGACATGCTCGTTTTCAGGAGGGAGGATGTACTAAATTGGGTGTTACAGAAAAATACAACCGTGTTGCACAGCTACGTGTGTCCTACATAGAGGAAGAGTTCCGATGTGTTATTTTGTGAGGAAAAAAAAGGTAAACTCCAAGCAAAAATAAAAGCATAAATAGTAACAAAAGTGACTCTGGTGAATGGCACAGAGCTTGTCCTATATTCTGGAGCAAATGGAAGATGTGAGACAGAGTGTCATATCAGCCTTAGGCTGCAGTCTTGACGTGTATTTGCTCTTCAGCAAGGGACGGATAATTCACTTGCAAAAAGAAGTTTTTGTTTTTCCAAAAGGTAATAGGCTCCTCGTCGCTTTTGCTGTCAGTTGCGGGACATCTTTCTGGCAAGAGATCCAGAGCTGTATGGGTGATTTTGTGTCATATATGTGCGCTTGTGTGCATCGGAGGATAGTTCAATAATTGGTTTTCCTCTGTCACAAGTTTGGACCATCTGCTGCATTGTCTCTGAATGGGAGCTGTAATGTCTTGTCTTTGCATCCCAACTCTGCCTTAGGGAAGTATCAGGGAAACTCAACATTAAGTGCCTCCAATTGGGAAACGGTTGTTAGATAAAGAGACAGCGCTGTAGAGTCACACATACTGTGTATAATCTAATTTTCACGAGAAACAAATCCTGTCATAGAGCTGGACACTTCTAGGCTATTGTTACACGCTTAGTCTCTACTGGGTTGTCCTACATTTGAAATGACCATATAGGCTATTCCCCCAGGTAAGGTAACACACCTGTGACTGGAGGGTTGCAGGTCAAATTTAGTGCCACTGAGGTACCCTGAGCATGGACCTGTCCCCTACTACACACTGCTCCCCGGGCGCCGTTGTCATGGCTGCTTCCTGCCCCTGCGTGTGATGGGTTAAAAGCAGAGGTTGAATGTTGTTGTGCCCACTGTGTGCTGTGGTGTGCTTTGTGATCACAATGACATTATCATTTTATTTATTTATTGTCTTTGTCACAATGATATTTTATTGTCACATGCATACACATAGACATGCAGTGAAACTGATGATTGGGGTTGAGAGGGATGATTAAATCTTAAATCTTAACATTTAAAAGCTAAACTGGATATGTGTTGCAGATATCTGTAATTCAGTTTTGCCTAGTCAAAAAGAACATTTCCGATATCCGCAACTACATTCTTCCTATCCATAATTGTCATTTCAGATATCCACAAAAAATTCTTCCTAGGACAAATGACGTCACTTTTGCCACTCATTTGTATGGGGTTCATCATTACGGATATCTACAATTCAGTTCCAGATATCCACTACGTGAATTACAGATATCCGCAACTGAATTATAGATATCTGTAATTCCAATTTGAGATATCTACAATTTGATTTTGCCTAGTCATAACTCTAGTTCAAGATATCTTTAATTCACCTCAGTTCAAGATATCTATATGTTCCTTTCCGGATGTCTTAAATTCAGTTTTGACTAGGTGAAATGCAGTTGTAGATATCTGTAACTGGAATTATGACTAGTCAAAATGACATTGTAGATATCTCAAACTGGAGTTAGGGATAGTCATAATGTAATTGTAGATATCTATTATCAAGTTATAGATATCTTGAAATGAATTTTGATTAGAGATATCTGAAATTGGAGATATCTGTAATGTTCATTTTGCCTAGCCAAAATGTAATTACAGATATCTTGAATTAGAGTTTTGACTAGGCGAAATGACGTTTCAGATATCTGTATGCAAATTAATCCCCATCCCACTTTAGGCGGGAGCAGAGCGCCTTCATCCACCTGTTAACTGTTAAATGATTATAGTACTTAAGGAACGTTTCAGAGTGGGCAAAGGGAGAAATTGTGTTTAACTGACTTTTTAACGCCGATGCCCATGCAAGACAGGAGCTGCCAGAGAGAAATGATAGTACGTTGCTTTCTATAACAAGACTCTCTTTGATTTTGGCGGGGATGGACATTACATAGAGCAACGACATGCACAACAATTTGCACTAGTCATAATGACGTTTGAGATATCTTTAACTTTCATATTGCCTAGTCAAAACTGAATTACAGATATCCGCAATTGTCATTTAAGATGTGTGACGAGTTGAATGTCGTTTTCAATGACGTAATTGCAGATATCTGTAATTCAGTTTTGCCTAGTCAAAACTGAATTACAGATATCTCTATCTATCGTTTCGACTAGTGACAATTACGTTACAGATATCTTGAATGACAATCCAAAATGTAATTACGACTAGTCAGAAAGATGTTGTTGATATCTACAATGTTAATTTCGGATAGTCAAACTTAGCTTTTAAATGTTAAAATGGCTTGCCATACAATTGCTGATATCTGTAATTCAGTTACAGTTACAGACTAGGCAATATGAAAGTTAAAGATATCTCAAACGTCATTATGACTAGGGCAAAATGTTGTGCATGACGTTGCTCTATGTAATGTCCATCCCCGCCAAAATCAAAGAGGAAGTCTTGTTATAGAAAGCAACATACTATCATTTCTCTGGCAGCTCCTGTCTTGCATGGGCATCGGCGTTAAAAAGTCAGTTAAACACAATTTCTCCCTCTGGCCACTCCGAAACGTTCCTTAAGTACCATAATCATTTAACAGTTAACAGGTGGATGAAGGCGCTCTGCTCCCGCCTAAAGTGGGATGGGGATTAATTTGCATACAGATATCTGAAACATCATTTCGCCTAGTCAAAACTGTAATTTAAGATATCTGTAATTACATTTTGGCTAGGCAAAATGAACATTACAGATATCTCCAATTTCAGATATCTCTAATCAAAATTCATTTCAAGATATCTATAACTTGATAATAGATATCTACAATTACATTATGACTATCCCTAACTCCAGTTTGAGATATCTACAATGTCATTTTGAATAGTCATAGCCTAATTCCAGTTACAGATATCTACAACTGCATTTCACCTAGTCAAAACTGAATTTAAGACGGGACAGGAGCTGCCAGAGAGAAATGATAGTACGTTGCTTTCTATAACAAGACTTCATGGACATTACATAGACTGAGCAACGTCTATGGCAAGCCATCTTAACATTTAAAAGCTAAACTGGATATGTGTTGCAGATATCTGTAATTCAGTTTTGCCTAGTCAAAAAGAACATTTCAGATATCCGCAACTACATTCTTCCTATCCGTAGGCTAATTGTCATTTCAGATATCCACAAAAACATTCTTCCTAGGACAAATGACGTCACTTTTGCCACTCATTTGAATGGGGTTCATCATTACGGATAGCCTATCTACAATTCAGTTCCAGATATCCACTACGTAAATTACGGATATCCGCAACTGAATTATAGATATCTGTAATTCCAATTTGAGATATCTACAATTTGATTTTGCCTAGTCATAACTCCAGTTCAAGACATCTTTAATTCACCTCAGTTCAAGATATCTATATGTTCCTTTCCGGATGTCTTAAATTCAGTTTTGCCTAGCCAAAATGTAATTACAGATATCTTGAATTAGAGTTTTGACTGTTTGAGTTTTGAGTTTTGATGTTTCAGATATCTGTATGCAAATTAATCCCCATCCCACTTTAGGCGGGAGCAGAGCGCCTTCATCCACCTGTTAACTGTTAAATGATTATGGTACTTAAGGAACGTTTCGGAGTGACCAGAGGGAGAAATTGTGTTTAACTGACTTTTTAACACGGATGCCCATGCAAGACAGGAGCTGCCAGAGAGAAATGATAGTACGTTGCTTTCTATAACAAGACTTCCTCTTTGATTTTGGCAGGGATGGACATTACATAGAGCAACGTCATGCACAACAATTTGCACTAGTCATAATGACGTTTGAGATGTCTTTAACTTTCATATTGCCTAGTCAAAACTGAATTACAGATATCCGCAATTGTAATTTAAGATGTGTGACGAGTTGAATGTCGTTTTCAATGACGTAATTGCAGATATCTGTAATTCAGTTTTGCCTAGTCAAGATGAAAACAGCCTTTTTGAAAATCAAGCCTAACTTCAAGAAAATACACTGACCATATGAAAACAATATCAACAAAGGTTAATGCATAGGCGTGACATTATAATCCGTATATGACTGGGAAAAATAATCTGATAAATTTGTGTGCCATACTTTTTGAACGAGAAGCCCTCAAAAGTGGTGGTGTCATTTCACATATTGAATCTATAGCCATTTTCACAGCTTTGGAGAGGAAGAATTACACAAGGTACATCTGATCTGATTAGATTTTTGAATTCTACAGGAAAATGCATTTCTTTTCACATAGTTACACTAATGTGTGTGGAATACTAAAAGAGCCAGCAATGTCGGAAGTTGAGCAAAAGGCTTGTTCACCAGAATTCCCAAAATGACCTGAAATTTCAAAGGGCTGTAGTTTTGGAGCTATTAGTGATACAGACGTAATATTTAAGATTTATACATAGGTTGGATGTACAAACAGCTGTGATTTTTTTCAGATTTTTTGGAGAGGGTGACTGTCGGCCATTGTTCGATTTGACACGGAATGACCCATATACAGTTTAGCTTTTAAATGTTAAAATGGCTTGCTATACCCACCTGCCTATTTTTTTTACCTTCTCCTAGCAGCTCACAGTACTCCTCTAGTAACGTTAGACCTAACCCAATCGTGTCAAATGCAGTGATGGCCTGCAGCACAGAACCTGCCTTGTCCAACAGCGTGGACTTTCTGTTAAAAAAATTAATGGACTGAAATTAGAAAATAAGTTAGTGATCAAGCAGCTTGGCCCAGACAGACCAGATGTCAGTATAACACAGAAAACTAAGGACAAAGGGAAGATATACACAATGATGAAAATGAATTGGCTGTGTGGTTGCTCCGTAAGGAATACAGTATTTTGCTTTCCATGTCTACTGTTCAGATCATGCTTAGGACAAGAGGACATAGGGATTACATGAGGTAGCGACGTAAAATACTTTTCAGAAGTAGCAAAAAAGCACACTCTCATGCAAAGCACATTTACAGTGTGCTATAAAACTACCCATGCTAGGTCAAGTTAATATTGCAGCACACCTCGATGAGGGCTATCATGTAAGCATCCGAAATCAATAAGAGAGGCAAAATGTGTCGTTGTGCTTATTATATGAGGCTGTTGCATTGTGCCATTGGACATTTCATTGGTCTTCGTTAATCATAGCGCTACATTAATGTTAATATATATAAAAAAAAAAGAACTCTGAAATGCATGCTTTATGGTGCTGCTTGCAGACAGATTTATTATAGACCTGCTTAGCCGAATTACTACATTAATTAGGTTTTTAATAGGCCTATCAGTATACATTATTCTATAACATTTGGTCAGGGTGGTGATTCAGGAAGGAGTCAGTGTCTGGCCCACCAATATTTATGCTCAGGAGCCGCTACTGTTTACCACCAACCCTTTATTATACACACTTTCAAATATGTTATACATATGGTATGAATGTCCATTCTGTAGTTATAAGCCAAAAGACTTTTTTTATTAAGGCGCCCCCCATGGAGCAAGTTTTACAATACATAATATGCTTACAGAAGTTGAGCAGTGATCCTGCATGGCAAATTTGATGTGATAATGACTTTCTCCGCCCCCTTATACTGGCAATTGTAAAATTGTAATTTTGACATTTACAATATCTACTAGGTGGGTCTATACTACAAAGGACTATTTATGGACTAAGTTTATATATATATATATATATATATATATATATATATATATATATATATATATATATATATATATATATATATATTTTTTTTTTTTTTTTTTTTTTTTTTTTTTTAAGAATTTTAAAGTATTCTTTTCTTAAAGAATGTTGTGCCTATTCAGTGTGGTTTAATGAAATGTGGACAGTTACAACACACAGTATTGAGTGCAGTGTAATGACAAGCTATGATTGACATATTTATTGCCGTGTAACTTCGAAACGCTTTAACCTTTGCAAAAATAATTTGTCAAGGTGTGATCTGCAGATGATATACACCACATTTCTTGACAATCGGATGAACGGCATTGGAGTAGTTAGTTTACTTTTGATTTCAGTGTTTTAAAAATTGCTGGAAAAGTGGCCAACGGAAAGGGGCGTGGCCTAATGTGGGTGATGTGGGTCTTCTCAGGGAATGTGGGAAAAAAGAA
Source organism: Coilia nasus (assembly GCA_027475355.1). Classification (NCBI taxonomy): domain Eukaryota; kingdom Metazoa; phylum Chordata; class Actinopteri; order Clupeiformes; family Engraulidae; genus Coilia; species Coilia nasus. The sequence continues at coordinate 4,155,396 of CM050216.1, read as the reverse complement.
TTGTGCTTCTATACATTACATTACATTACATTACACTTAGCAGACGCTTTTATCGAAAGCGACTTACAAAAGGAGGACATAATAGCTAACAGATCTGTAGAGAACAGCGAAGGTACCTATGTAAAGAGATGGGTAGGAGAAATTAGTTTTGTTAGGAAGGAAAGCAGTCTCAGAAAAGAAGGGTCTTCACAAGCTTTTTGAAGGTCGAGAGGGATATTACTGCTCTTGTAGTGACTGTTAGGTTGTTCCACCACTAAGGGACAACAACTGAGAAAAGTTTGGAGTGACCTCGCTTTGTCTTAGGAGAGGGTACGGCCAGGCGGTTTGTATTAGAGGATCGCAGCGCTCTGGACGGGATGTAAGCATTTAGTATGACGTTGAGATAGGTAGGGGCAGATCCGGAAGTGACTTTAGGCTAGAGTCAAAGCTTTGTGTTGAATTCTGGCAGCCACCGGGACCCAATGCAGGTTGATGAAGAGCGGAGTGACATGCGCCCTTTTTGGTTGATTGAAAACCAGTCTTGCTGCTGCATTCTGGACCATTTGCAATGGTTTGATTGCACAAGCAGGAAGGCCAACCAGGAGGGCGTTGCAATAGTCGAGGTGAGAGATGACCATAGCCTGTACCAGGAGCTGAGTAGCATATTGGGTCAGGTATGGTCTGATTTTTCTAATGTTGTACAGCGCATAACGGCACGACCGCGCTATGGAGGCATCAATCATGACGCCCAGGTTTTTAGCAACCTTGTTCGAAGCAACCGTGAAAGTGCCCATATTCAGGCTGATATCATGGTGGATTGACTCCTGGGCTGGGATCACCAAGAGTTCAGTCTTAGACAGATTGAGCTGGAGGTGGTGTTCCTTCATCCATGTGGAGAGTTTGGAGAGACAGGCAGAGATGTGTGTGGAGACCGTGGTGTCATCTGGTCGGAACGACAGGTACAGCTGTGTATCATCAGCATAGCAATGATAGGAGAACACAGCCCAGCGAGGTGGTGTAGATGGCGAAGAGAAGGCGGCCCAGCACCAACCCTTGGGGCACCCCTGTGGAGAGGGTATGATTTGATGGCAGTTGTCCTTGCAATGACACTTTAAAGGAGCGTCCAGTGAGGTAGGATTTAAACCAGGAGTGTGTTATGCCTGTGATGCCCATGTTTGAGTGTAGTCAGCAGTATGCTGTGGTTGACTGTATCGGCTCAGGGTAGGTACAGGTGGCGGCATGATCAGGTCCTGCGGTAGCTGGCAGAGGTCCTCGAGGTACGAAGGATGGAAGCAGGGCAGGATCTACGGTGGGGTTGGGTGGGGCAAAGCCCCTCCAGAATTTTCTTTTGCCCCTCCAGTTGGTCAGCTGTATTTGGCGCAGTTTCAACCTGCTTAACAGATTTTCTGTACTTCACCCCGGCAGAGAGCCATCAAACCCCCATTAGCGGGCTATCAACCTCTTTCAGGGAGATCCACCAATCACTATGCATGTGTAGGACAGCGGCAATCTAACATGTGCACCCGACAACCTCTGCGGGCATCAAATCGTGATTTGGTGTCATTCCATTGTCCTGCCCGATTAGCATAGCTATCAGCACAGTGGTTGTTCTAGGGGGGGCGGGCTGGGCCTTTGCCCAGGGCGCAATTTCGTGAAGGGCGCCGTGCTATTGGCCTCACGAGCACTTGAAATATATATATATATATATATATATATATATATATATATATATATATAATCATCTAAAAAAGTTTTTAATATCTATCACATCACTGTGTAGGAAATTGGCAAATTGGCGCCCCCTTTGGCTGCCCGCGCCCCTGCTGAAGTTCCAGTGCACAGAAGCTGAGAGAGAAGGGCAAAGGGGAGGGGGCGCGGGGGACAGTTCACCTCTGCGTCTCTCAAATGCAATGCACAAGTAGGCAATACTCTGCAATTAATGAGCGAAGTCAGTCACACATAAGCTTCCTTCCCAATAACGCACATTTTATTCCTACCATTATATTTACAGGTTTATAATTCCTGCACATCTTTTAATTGTGTGAAAGGGCTAATAAAACAAGGCAATACAAAACGAGTATGCGGTCACCAAGGTGAATAAGTCTTAACTCCTGGTCGGCAGTGACAGTGTTCGGGGATGGGAAATACAGTATGTTGACTGTCGAGTGACAAACAGGAGATGGACAGAAAAAGGTCAAAGCCATTAGAAGTGTAGAAACGAGCAAAAGATGAAGATATGCAACTGTTCTCTCTGCATGATCACGTTATCCATGCCATGAATGAAGGGCTAATGTTATTCATGGTATAACTCTTACGTTTGTTAGCCTTCTAGCTATGATGCTACGATATACTCAACAATAATTCGGTCTTAGCTCAACAAACACAAGATCTAATTTCACCATAAGATTTGGCTTTGCAACAAAACGGTTACAAGTTAAGTTATTATTGATTTCCATAATTTGGGTTAACGTTGAGCCCTGTCATTAGCCAACAAAATGTTATTATGGTAGTTTCAACATTTGCAATTTGCTGCAACTCATAGTTTGCAACTCGTAGTTTAGCATAGTAAACCAGTCATACCTGAACGTGTAACAAGCATACTGTAGAATTCGAGGCAGTAACCATACAGTAGAATCATTACTGTATTTGCTATATCGTCTTTCATTTACTTTGCATTACTTGTATGATTGCTTATGTCTTGTTTTTTTGTCTTTTGTATGTTTCAGTAAACCACGGTTCACTTCTACATGGTCAGTGTGTGTGTCTTACATTTCAGCAAGATCTTGTTCAGCCTTGACAACCTGTGGCGAGACCCAACTACATACAGTCCTAGAGATTTTGCACCTTTTGTACTTGACACTTTGATACTTTCATCTCACACCTCAGTGGAGTTGCTGCTTAATTTCTTAACTGTTCAATGACAATAAAAGTCTTAAAGTCTTGAAGTCTTGGTTTTTACAAATCTATACAACAACAGAAAGTTGTTCATTTTTGCAAATGTATGCAAATATCTTTTCAGAGGATGTTCCATGGTGACAGTGAGTTCCAGAGTAGCAGTGAGTGGTATGAACAAAACTAGTCAACTAAGGCCTACCAATATTTACCATTTTGTCTGATACATAACTAAGAACTTGTGAGGAAAGCAGAGACGATTTTCAAATATATCTGTGTTCACAGTATGCATATACTCTGGATGACTATTTCTGTCCATGCTTTTACCAACATGGGTTGCAAATTTGGGGCAATGCATTGACCCTTAAGGTTATGGTTTTGTTTTTTTTTGTAATTTTACTGGCGTCACATACAAATCTAGGCATAGTAATAATTGGTTAGTAGCATATTGCAGTAGCCCAGCCATACCTTTGATACGTCACTACGTCACTACTAAACTATAATATAATATTCTATAATGTTATTTGGTTGCAACCATACACTGGGTGTTCATCATGTCATGCCAGTCATACATTAAAAGAAAAATGTACTCTGTGAAACACTGTGCCCCCCTCGACCTCGACTGACAGGGATCCTGGCAGAGCTCACCGTCGGAGGTGTGTCAGGCGGAAACGCCATGCAGGTATCCCTCACCTGTGCTTTCATCTACAATTTCTATTAGGTGGCGCTATACTGAAAATTACCACTTATGGACCGACTTTATACACCATAAATATCATAAAAAGGTTTTCATGAGTACATAAATTGGCGAGTTAACTCACAAAAAATGGTTTTAGCTTCACATTTCGTAATCAGAACGGCACCCCCTACACACGAAATTTTGTTTGATCATACAGAACTTTTAAGATGTGTAAAATGTGACAGAAAGCAGTATGGCCTAATGGGTATGATGCAGGTCTTCTCAGAGACTGTAGGGAAAGGTTTCTATATCTTATCGTTTTGTAGTTAATAGCCAAAATGTAATTTTTGGGAATTATAAAGCCCTCCATGAAAGAAAGTTTACAAAACATAATGTGCATCAAGAGGTTGAAGTTGTGATCCTACATGGCAAATTTGATGATTATATGTTTCCTGGTCTTTTAGTGTCCCAGGAATCCTAAACACAAAATCAGTGAAAAAAAAAGATTAAACCTATATGACCGTGCTATGCCAAAGGGGGTGGCAGTCATAACAAGACAGAGCAAGTTATAATTTTGATTACTCGGACCGAGGGGAGCAGTATAAATTCGAATTGTCGTTTGTTGTTCGGTTCAGCATTGTTAATTCACTAATTGAGCTATTGAATTTAGTTATGGATTATTTTTGTAAACATGTTGGTCCAAGTCTCTGTTGTCTGATTTTTCATCTCTCCCTTTCTATTTACAGAATGTTCAATTCTCACAGACTTTTTTGAATTGTAGATATATGCTATGGGATGGGTTTTGAATTATGAATACAGCAAAAAAATAATATATATATATATATATATATATATTTTTTTTCCCCCTTTGGGTGCATACGGGCCTTTGTACATAGTAATGTATATGTAAATAAACAATATTTAACAATACTCAAATCACAAAATACGGTTTATTAAACCACATCTACAAACATCAAACCTTAAAACATGAGCTTTTGTTGATGCTCTTGATGGTGCAATACACACACTCTCTCCTGACGTTCACTGTGTGTGTGTGTTTTTTTTACATGTGTGGGTCTGTGTGCAAGAGATTGAGTCAGAAGCACAGTTCAGTGCTCAGGCACAAAGCAGGGACTATGACATTAATGAGCATAACTAGGTCACCTCATCCAAGGCGCCCACACACACACACAGCCAGGAGGCAAAGCACATGGAACCCACACATGTGTCATGACGTGACAGACAGCAGGGCAGAGACACACACAGCAAGCCTGTGTTCCCCTCATGCTCGCGTTCTGTCATTCCTGCTTTCGATTTCCTCAGTGTGCCATTCCCATAATTCCCATACTGTCTACCCCTCACAGTTCCTCTCAACCCCACTTCTCTCGGTCAGGCATCCCCATCCATCTCATTTACATGTACAATTTTTGAACACACACCGCTATAGCATTATGCCTACATTTCTGTAGTTATGCCTCTGTGTGCTTTAGGGAAAAAGAACCAAAAATATTTTTTATAAACTCTAAATATCAGAACAATACAGCTTTTATGGACAACAGTTGGGGTAGGCTCTAGTTTGTATTTTTTTAATTGAATGAGTTTCGAGTGCAGCTGGTTCAATGTGACTAGGGAGACAGGGCAAGACTGAGTTGTGCAGGCTATGTGAAAGAGGCAGAAAAGGAATAGACAGCAAGGGGGAGAGAGTGCCCACAGTAGGCTAATTAATCTACCCCAAAACCATTTAAAGGATTAAGAAGATGTGGTTCTGTGGTTCTGTGATTCTTGCTCTGTGGCTGTGTCCATGGATATTATCAGGCAAGATTGCGCCCACAGACACACCGTCACTAATTCCAGGTCAAACGCCCCCACTATCTCTCTCTTACACTCACCCACTACCCCCTGCACAAGCATAGAGTGAGGCCCCTGCACACGCACACGCACACGCACACACACACACACACACACACACACAGAGGGTGCCAGCCTAATCTCAGCTTTTGTTACTCAAGGGTAAATCCAAGATCACCATGACAACCCTTTTTTCTGGGGGTGCAGTTAGAAAATACTTCATATGAAGGAATATTTCAGACTAAAAATATAGCACCTGGAAAAAAATATATAATTCTGAAATAGACTGTAAACAAATGTCTTTTTTATTTTAATAGTAGAAAATTTAAAGTAAAAATCTAATTCCTTGTGTGTTCCTGACACATACATTTAATTATTTGGGCAAATCTATGGTTTTTACAAAAGTTAAAATACCCCCAGAACAATGCAAGCCTGTGTAAACATTTTTGCAATTTGACTTCTTTCTGATTGTTTGTTGTGATGTATTATTACTCTGCTGCTCCATATGAAGAGGGACCCACACAGTTAGAGTGCAGTCCTTTCTGTAGTGTATTTGTCTGTGATGAAAGATGATTCCCAAGAGTCCTTCAGGCATTTCAGTGACTCAGGCCCCCTCCCCCAGCATAAGCAGAATCCCCTGGCATACACAAGGGGAAGATATAAATGTCACTCATGTCAGACAACTACAGACAGGACACATCTATCTGTGGGTGCTCTCTGTCCAAAATATAGACCACATTCACGGTGGGATTGTAGCCAAAACCATTCCCAGTGCAACCTTGTACAGAACCAATGCACGCTCTGCATTTTTTTTTTACCAAATGACAGCTGGCAGAATCGCCCATGCCAAGGACGGGGATGGGGACATTCCTCTTTCCTGCGGACGCGCTTCTGTTGAGCACGTGAGAGCCTGTATGTGCACGCGTGTGCTCTGTGCTCTTGGGCTGATGTGTGAGCGTGCGCATCCTCTGGGTTTCGGCTAAATTTAGCGCTTTGTCTCGCATTTTGCCTTTATTTTTTCCTGAACACCACACTACGTGTCTAAAGATTCATTAGGATTTAGTTCAGTGTCCGTGTGTTTTCAGTGTAAATTCGTGTTATGTTATAGCGATAAAAAGTGATAATTAGCACGGCCCACATATGAAATGCTGCAGCAGCAAATGAATAGGCTGTTGCGTTCCACACAAAGATTGCTGACGGTGGCACTGTTAGGTGACTAAATCACAATTCCCAGTGCTGTAAAAGTTCACATTCGGCTGCATGTTTAACCAGAACATTCTTTAGTCATTTACATTGCCTGTTTTTTTTTTTTTTTTTTTTTTTTGAAAATAACGAAAGAAATTGGTGAGAAAGTCAACATGGGAAAAAAAGCTATGTACTTGTGAAAAAGAGCAGGCACACGCCTTTTTAAGCACAGTGACTTCGAAATTCATTTATTATGTTTCTCCCATAGGCTAGTTTCGATTAATGATCCATGGTGTTTGCTATTTGCACTGTCCACACAATACCCTACCTGTAATATTTTACTCAATGTTTATAATCACGTGTGCGTGAAGCACACGCGTGAATAGCCTGATCTGCGTCACGACTCGACATGAAAGAAAAATCTTACCGCAGAAACGGCCACAAGACCGCAAATTCTGGATATTTTAGGTACATAGCTATACAAGCCCCCACACACAATGTGAAACATTCGATTATGAGTTTTCTTTTATTAGTTGGGATACAAACTCATATTTTATGTTATCTTTTTTTTTTAAGTAAACCTATTTCCTCACTCTCTTTTTTTCTCTCTTTATATGGGTTTCTATCAGAGAGAGAGAGAGAGAGAGAGAGAGAGAGGTTTGCCTTAATTAGCAATTTGTTGGTTCATCTCTGCTGCAGGAAACAAATCAGCAGGGCTACATATTTTTAGTGGAATGTTATTAATCACTTCACAATCATTTTATGACAATTGTGCTGATGTTTCTTGCCGAATGAAACGCGCAAAAAATCAGCGAAGGGGGAGATGGTATATTCTTCACACATGGGCACGTGTCCTGTAACACACACACACACACTGACTCACAAACACACGCACACAAGCAAGGCGGTTCGGAGCAGCCATTTATCGCCACAGTTGGATATAGAGAACATTTGGATATAGCGAACATTTTATCTGCAAAAAAGGAAATATCATCTTTCAATAGGCCTACATACAAAAAACTGTATTTTTTTCGTTGTGCGCATTGGAAATCATGATTGATGCCTTGAAAAGCATCTTGGAATAATTTCGAAGGGTGTGCGGATGCTGAAGGACAACAGACATGCATGTGGCAAGAACAGGATAAATCAGCTTCCTTACATCTCTACTCAAGTACAGCAAGAACCTAACGAAATTGGAGAATGCATTTCAACAGGAATGTATTGATCGTCTAATACCAACAGTTCTTTGGCCACCTATTTTTAAAGTGGGTAGTCTGGGCAGTTATTTGACAGCGAGCAAATTATTTTGAAAAGGAAGGCATTTTTGAAAAGGAACAAAACATGGCTCACTTAATTCGACACAAGATTTCTAACAAAATTACAAATGCTATGAACACAGCCACCAACAAGTCCCAAGCTAAGGTCAGTGGGGTTTTTGCTCGCATGGGCTTCCAGGCGGCCACGGACGAGGAGGCTTTGGGCTTCGCCGAGTGCGACGACCTAGACTATGACTACAGGCAGGGGATGCGCATGGGTGTGCTTCAGACAGAGGATGGCGGAGAAGACATGACCGGAGACGGGCTGGAAGGGGATAGCCACTACCAGAGAGATGGCCCACGCCACCGGAGCTCCGTCAAGAGCGGAGCTGCTTGTGAAGAGCTGGAGCAAGACAAGCCTAAAATTACCGCCTGGGAGGCCGGATGGAACGTAACCAATGCCATCCAGGTTAGATGCATTCTTTGGCATGTTTGTGTAGTTTTTATTAATTAAAAATAAGAAAAGAAAAAAAGACCTGCATTTGGATTTAAAGGCCACTTCTGTTTATTGAAGGTCAATTTTGCCTGTGTGTTTTTTTTTTTTTTTAGAAAACAATCAGTTGAAGTGTATGCATAAATGGTATTATTGTTGGTTAGTGTGGTTGTGTTGTAGTGTGCGGCTCACGGGGGAGGGGGGGCCAACTGTGATGCTGCCATTTTATCCCTCCTCCCTACTGAGACCCCGTTCTATCGCAACGAGTTAAAATGAATGTTGCTGAAATCGCCACTTGGCTAGGTGCTGAGGTCCAGCCTGTTACGTCACTGCAGGCTATCCCTCCTAGTAAATAAATAAAATAAACAGGAATTGAAATACATTAATATCTGCACCTTATTATTAGAGATGTATCTTGTCACATTCTACGTAATATCACTATAAGTAGCCTAATATAAGCAAGCAGTGGGCTACACGTTTTTTTAACAGCCGGGTCCAAATCATAGCCTATACCCACAATTGGTAAACATACCATAACTACCATATCCAAAACCCGGAATTGTAAAAATGAACTTTTTTTTTACAGTTATCAAAACCATGCAACACACCGAAGTAAATTAATTGCCTATTAATAGCCTATTCCATAAACCCTACTTGTTTTTATTTGCTTGATAATTTAATTGAGGAAAAGTATTTAATGCCAGAGTGGGCAAGCAACATGTGAATAAATGTAAATATTTAATGTAATATATTTGGGCAATTGAATGATTGTTTTGACTACATCCATGTTATCACTATACGCCTGTGTGTCTGCAGGGCATGTTCGTCCTTGGTCTGCCGTACGCCATTCTCCACGGCGGTTATCTCGGCCTCTTCCTCATCATCTTCGCCGCTGTGGTGTGCTGCTACACTGGTAAGATCCTGATCGCGTGCCTCTATGAAGAAAATGAAGATGGCGAGCTTGTGCGCGTGAGAGACTCTTACGTGGACATCGCCAACGCCTGCTGCGCACCTCGTTTTCCCACCCTTGGCGGACACGTCGTCAATGTGGCCCAGATCATTGAGTTGGTGATGACCTGTATCCTCTACGTGGTGGTCAGCGGGAATTTGATGTACAACAGCTTTCCAGGTCTACCTGTGTCCCAGAAGGCGTGGTCGGTCATGTGCACGGTGGCTCTCCTACCGTGCGCCTTCCTGAAAGACCTGAAGTCAGTGTCCAAATTCAGCCTGCTCTGTACCCTTGCCCACTTCGTCATCAATATTGTGGTGATTGCTTACTGCCTGTCGCGGGCGCACGACTGGGCATGGGAAAAGGTCAAGTTCTACATCGACGTCAAAAAGTTCCCCATCTCCATCGGCATCATCGTGTTCAGCTACACCTCCCAGATCTTCCTGCCGTCCCTGGAGGGCAACATGCAGAAACCGAGCGAGTTCCATTGCATGATGGACTGGACGCACATAGCCGCGTGTGTCCTCAAGGGCCTCTTTGCCCTGGTGGCCTATCTCACGTGGGCAGACGACACAAAGGAAGTGATCACGGATAATCTCCCCGGGGGTATTCGCGCGGTGGTAAATATATTCCTGGTCGCCAAAGCTCTTTTGTCATATCCTCTACCGTTCTTTGCCGCAGTGGAGGTTTTTGAGAAGTCTTTTTTTCAAGAAGGAACAATATTCCCAGACTGTTACGGCCCAGGAAGAAAGCTGAAGTCATGGGGTTTGGGCTTGCGAATTGCCCTCGTTGTGTTCACCCTGATGATGGCAATTTTCGTCCCACATTTTGCTCTCCTGATGGGCCTCACGGGAAGCCTGACAGGTGCTGGTCTGTGCTTCCTGCTTCCAAGTCTGTTCCACCTGAAGCTGCTTTGGAGGAAACTCTTGTGGCATCATGTATTTTTTGACGTATCGATATTTGTCATCGGGGGCATTTGCAGTGTATCTGGATTTATTCACTCCATCGAAGGGCTCATAGAAGCCTTCAAATACAACCTCCCGGATTAGGGTTTTAGGCAGGCGAAGAAAAGAGCAGATTGTATAGAAAAATCAATACAATCCACTGTAGGTCCGTTTCCTGAAGGTATCATGACAAGTCAAGAAATTACAAGGCTCATTAAATATTTTCTCTGGTTTTGTCCAAATAACGTGCAATATCTCAATAGATGTCTTAACTGTATTGTGTTTGTTTTGTGGTAGTCTTTATATGAAAGTGGATGCAATTTTTGAGGTGAAAAGCTGAGCTTAAAAGAATGCTGGAGACAACACCTCCCTATGCAAAAAGCCTACAGCACATAGATGTTCTCGTGAATTGTGATTTAAGAGAATTTTTGCTGCTCTTCGTTAGCCTAAATTATCAGGGTAAGCCATGGCCAAAAGGTAACCCAAAGATGCTGACATTTGGACTTTCTGGACAGTGATACACTCTTTGATTTCTGTTCAGGGTTAATATTCCTATATATTTCATCCAAATAGCACAGAACAGAGGCTACATTTAGTTATCAGTAGCTTGCATTTATGACATATCACACATTCCAATTTAAAGGCCTGGTTCAGAGAAACCGTTGTAGGCAATTACGCAGCACATTTTTCTGATTGAAGGCCTATAGCCAATATCAACGCATCTAGCTGTTAATCGTATGTGTATCTGTGAGAGTGAATGTGAGGTGCAAGCTCCTGTGGTAATGTTCGTTTTCTAATTGTGTGACACATTTGGCCCCTGTGTGATATTTTCTTCATGTGCTGTCAGCGACGAACATGTGACAAAGAAAATGATTGTGTGTATGAAACAAGAATAAATATTTTATTTGCCGTGCCTGTTGCAGTTGGTCTGCTTTTTGGTTGGATGCTTAATTCAATTGATAAGAACCTTTGAGAAACACGAGTCATCCAGTAGGCTACAGATAACATTAAAGTGTAGGCTAAATAAACACTGAATTGATCTACTGCGATTTCACGACAAAATATATAACATGGAAACATATTTTAACAGAACAGAACAAGCCTTTTCTAAATTGATAAACCGAAAGGCCACGCCTTCCACCTCCCTGTAGGATACGTCTCGTTGACTGTGGCTTTAAAAGGCAAGGGAAAAGTCAATGGGATAAACTGAGCGCTGCATTTTAGTGACAAAGACAAAATTCGTTATTTTTCTTCAGTGATGTCTAAATATTTTTCCACAAATACACAGCCTTAAATGTATCGAAGGTTATTCAACAATTTAAGCCCTCAGGAGTCGTGGCCATGGTTGTATGGTGAATTAAAAGAAAATGGTTAATCTGAGGGGGTGCGATAGTTTGGAGCTCATCTTTGATCATTTTAAAATTACAAAAGAATTTTTACAAAAGAAGGGGACGGGTGTAGCATCCATACTGGGGTGCGTTTCCCAAAGAACTAACCAACTTAGCTTTAAACCAACATGGTACGTTGCACCATTCAACTAACCAACATCCAAAGTGCGACTGTTTCCCAAACACTGTCGCACCTGTCTGAACCAAGTCGGTTTGAACAAACACAGTTTGAACTACAATGTTTCCAGATGTGTTCGGAGAGCCTCGTTTATTGTCGGAAGCAGAGAGAAACAGTCCGAAGTAGGCTATGAACGGAATTTAACAGAGATAACGAATTATATAATTCGTTATCTCTGTTAAATTCCGTTCATATGTAGCCGATTATTTATAGCTATTGATAGGCTATTTCAGATGATGTCGGGAATAGCCTAACTGTGTACTAGTAGACCTAAATAAACAATAGAAATTGAATTAATCTAACGGTGCAAGGTGTTACTGCACCCTATATACTGCTGGCTTAGTGTTCATTTGTAATATAGTGTGAGATTTGTAACACATTTCAGTGATTAAATGAACTCTGACATTGTTTATTAAATGGTGCTGACCTCTAATTTTAGGAAGGCTGGATATGAACCATCATTGCAGAACACAGATGAGTTGAGAGACTCTATGCATGTCTCAAGAGTAGCTGGTCTAGATAATATAAATTACAGGAAATGCCTGACTTTGAAGCCATGCGGAAGCAAAAAGCCTACATAAATGCTTAAAAAATATAACAATAATACTAATAATACTAATAACCTACTACTACTACTACTACTACTACTAATAATAATAATAATAATAAATAGCCTAAATAAATACAATCACATAGGCTACGAGTGTACAAATAGCCTACAATTAGCCATCACAGTTAGCCTGATTAAAATAGCTTTCAAAATGCTGTAAAACGGCGATGTGCCATCTGTAAATGCATGTGCTTATAATGTAATATGCTATCAACAGTAGGCTTATTGCTTACAATCCACGTAATGACGGAGGAGCTGGAGGTTTATTTTGCCTTTGGCGACCTGCATTCTGACGTTCATGAACACAAGCCCAAGAATATGCAGGGTGGCATAAACTGGCCACACTGTGCAACAGGGGAGATGCACGTTCACCCTGAAACTGTAAGACACGTGGCAGTTGTGAGAATTAACAATTTTATGTTGTACCCTAATTGTGTACCACACCGGGCTCGAATCGAATACCATCATCAAGCGCAGTGTGCGTGGCCTACACACATAGCGCCACAGAAACAAGCTCCAATGCGTTTGGAGCTGGGAGGTAGCCTACTTGAAGGTACGTCACAATGAGTCTCTTAAGCTGTGCCAAATGAGTTGCAAATGTCCTCTCAGATCAATTGTTTTGCTACAATAAGGGGCTTTTAGACTCTACACTACAAATTTCTCACCTCGTTTTGTAAAATCTGATGGATACAACGTCAAACAACCAGGCCCGGATCTAGAATGCACAGACAGGGGGGGCATTTCGAAAGGCGGGAGGGGCACAGTGTTGAAGTTTCAAAGAGTACATCTTTCTTTTAATGTATGACTAGCATATATATATAGCCCATCAAATTATATATATATATATATATATATATATATATATATATATATATATATATATATATATATATATATATATAATTTGATTGCAATATCAATATCATGATATTGATATATGTATCAATAAAATAACTAAGAAATATTTATGCAGAGTTGAGTAGTGAGTATCAAAGGTATGGCTGGGCTACTGCAATATGCTACTAACCAATTATGATTATGCCTAGCTTTCTATGTGACGCCAGTAAAATTACAAATAAAATATAACTTTAAGGGTCAATGCATTGGGACATGAATAGACTAGGAATAAAGTCAAATTTTGCAACTCATGTTTGGCAAAAGCATGGACAGAAATAATAACAGTATATCCACACTGTGAACACAGATATATTTGAAAATTGTCTCTGCTTTCCTCAGAAGTGGTTAGTTATCTATCAGAACAAATGGTAGGCTAAATATTGGTAGGCCTAAGTTGATTAGTTTGGTTCATACTGCTACTGCACTGCAATGTCACCATGGAACATCCTCTAAAAAGTTATTTGTATACATTTGCAAAAATGAACAACTCTCTGTATAGATTTGTAAAAATCAAGACTTCAACTACTTCAACTTTAAGACTTTTATTGTCATTGAACAGTGTCAAGTCATTGTCAAAGTGACAAGTACAAAGGTGCAAAGTACAAAGTGTCAATTACAAAAATAGAGCAAGAGAACAGGGAGGGGGTGGTATATATACAAGGGCATAATAAATAATAAAAGTATGTGGTGAATATTGGCTGAATATTGCACATTGCATTGTGGTTATTGCACAGGAGGAAGTAGTGGGGCAAACATTAGAAACAAATATCTAAGATATCTAACATATTTACAACATTGTCAAGTCAACCAATTATGCATTACAGTGCAAGTTTTCTGGATCTTTTGGCAAACTAGATCAAACAAGGTCTTGCTAAAATGTCCTTCGATTAAGATACACACACACCGACCATGTAGAAGTGAACGTGGTTTACTGGAACATACAAAAGACAAAGACAAGACATAAGCAATCATACATGTGCAAGTAATACAAAGTTATTGAAACACAGGTAATGCAAGTACAGTAATGACTCTATGTGTATACAACATATGTGCAAAGGCTGGGAAATAACTGCCTATAGCAGTTATATAAACCAGAATGCATAAGAGAATAACTGCCTACAACAATTATGTGACCTTATGTGAACCATGATTGAATGATTAGCTAAGGAATGTACTGTATCTTTAAGCCCTGCGCCACTGTATCTGCCTACACCTAGATGAACTATGGCCTACGGTATATCTGTCCTAGATGAACACATACTGCTATACCACCTAAACAACACATTACTAGAAACAAATGGTCCCCAAATAAACTGTACATGGAGAATGAGTAATTACTACTACTATAAACATATGCTCTGTACATCATATCTAACAAATTGGATAAAACAAATTGGATAAAACAACAGACAAACATTCAGTGCAGACACAGGTGCTACAAAGCTACAATAACAATAACAACGAGCATACACGTGAGATAACACAGTAACGATATGATAATAGCAAAACTTACTCTCTCGTGGATGCACAGAATGTAGATGGCACAATAGATTGACGTTCGGATCCGGACACGTCCAAGGCAGAAATAAAGAAAATAAAGTCCACCAATAGCAAAAGAGAAGTCCGCGGTGCCTGGAACATAGATTCCTCCTCCTGTTGTATTGCTCTAAAAACCTTACGTTGGAGCCATATTTAAACAGTAGGCTAGGTGAGCGCCAGAGGAGGGTCTGCTGATAGCTATGCTAATCGGCAGGACAATAGAATGACAACGACTCACACAGATTTGAGTTGTCGGGTGCACGCTGTTTGATTGCCGCTGTCCTAAACACACCTAGTGATTGGTGGATCTCCCTGAAAGAGGTCACAGATCGATAGCCCGCTAATGGGGGTTTGATGGTTCTCTGCCGGGGTGAAGTGTGGTAATGAAAACCTGTTCTGCGGGTTAAAACTGTGCCAAATAAAGTTGACCAACTGCTGGGGCAAAAGAAAATTCTGGAGGGGCTTTGCCCCACCCAGCCCCACCGTAGATCCGGGCCTGCAAACAACTAAGATATTTCAAAGGATCTAGGCTTTCGAGGCATTCGGTCCGCGATGTTGAAGGCAGTCGAGACCTTCAAACAAAGTTGGTTAGGTGAAACTAAGCACCGAGAGTTGTAGTTGCAAACCACAGAAGTTACCCACTTGGTTGCAAATTGTGTTTTGGGAAACGCCTGTTTCGGTCCAGTAGCGGTTCTAGGGGGGGTCGGGCTGAGCCTTCGCCCAGGGCGCAATTTCGTGAAAGGGCGCCGTGCTATTGGCCTCACGAGCGCTTGAAAAAAAAAAAAATCATCTAAAAAAGTTTTTAATATCTATCACATCACTGTGTAGGAAATTGGCAAATTGGCGCCCCCTTAGGCTGCCCGCGCCCCTGCTGAAAAGTTCCAGTGCACAGAAGCTGCGAGAGAAGGGCAAAGGGGAGGGGGCGCGGGGGACAGCTCACCTCTGCGTCTCTCAAATGCAATGCACAAGTGGGCAATACTCTGCAATTAGTGAGCGAAGTCAGTCACACATAAGCTTTCTTCCCAATAACGCACATTTTATTCCTACCATTATATTTACAGGTTTATAATTCCTGCACATCTTTTAATTGTGTGAAAGGGCTAATAAAACGGCAATACAAAACGAGTAGGCGGTCACCAAGGTGAATAAGTCTTAACTCCTAGTCGGCAGTGACAGTGTTCGCGGATGGGAAATACAGTATGTTGACTGTCGAGTGACAAACAGGAGATGGACAGAAAAAGGTCAAAGCCATTAGAAGTGTAGAAACGAGCAAAACATGAAGGTATGCAACTGTTCTCTCTGCATGATCACATTACCCATGCCATGAATGAAGGGCTAATGTTAATCATGGTATATAACTCTTACGTTTGTTAGCCTTCTAGCTATGATGCTACGATTGCTATACTCAACAATAATTCGGTCTTAGCTCAACAAACACAAGATCTAATTTCACCATAAGATTTGGCTTTGCAACAAAACGGTTACAAGTAAAGTTATTATTGATTTCCATAATTTGGATTAACGTTGAGCCCTGTCATTAGCCAACAAAATGTTATGGTAGTTTCAACATTTGCAATGCTCGGAGGGGGTCTCGCCCGGGGAGTAATTCAATGTAGAACCGCCACTGTTTCGGTCGCACTATGTTGGCACTATGTTGGTTTACATCAAAGATTCTAAAGCGGAGCGCTCTAGAATCTTTGGTTTACATGTTGGTTCAAACTATGTTTCACACGAAGAAGGTTTTTAGAAACACTTGCGTCGCACCTACATAGTTTGAACCAAGTAAGTTTCTCACAAAGTTAGCAACTGTGCTTTTGGGAAACCGACCCCTGTCCGATGTATGTACAATACAACACGTTTCATGTGCTTATTTTTAACTGTGTTGCACCAGGACACCAAGACAAATTTAGGCTATTGTTTGTAAGACAAGACAAGGTTTATTTATATAGGCTAGTGTATTTTATACTTAAAAGCAGCTCAATGTGCTGTACAGAAAAAGACAGAAACACGATAAAATCGAAACACAAATAGCAAAACTGTTTAAGACAGTAAAACAGGAAAACACAGATTAAAACAGTAAAAAGTGGAACACTAGAAAAACACTAGAATTTGTAAGACCGTAATATGCAGCAATAATAATAGTGCATAATAATATATCAGCAAAAGGCATAAACAAATTAGCAAAGACATTAAAACAACCAGCAAAAGGCATCTGAAAACAGTTTTTACTTTAGTTTTGACTTAGGAAAGAGTTCGGGCTGTTTCCAGAGTTTAGCTGCATAGCAGCTAAGGATGCCTCACCACTTGATGTTTTTACAAAAGGTTGAAGCAGTGTTAAGATTACTTGAGACCTGAGGGTCCTGGCAGGAATGTAATGCTGGAATATGTCTAATAGGTTGGTCCTAACCCATTTAGTGATTTAAAAACTTGTGACAGAGTTTTAAAATCAATCATGTAGCTTAAGTAATCCAGTGTAGGGACCTCAAGATGGGAATAATGTGTTCACTCCCTTTTGTTTTGGTCAGGACCCTAGCTGCTGCATTTTGGATCATTTGGAGACACTTCATGTTTTTTTAGGAAGGCCTGTAAACAGTCAGTTGCAGTAGTCCACTCTCCTGGACATAAAAGCATGCATGCGTTTTTCAAGGTCAGTTGCTAACATATAATCACTTAGCCTGGCATTTTTTAAGATGATAAAATGCTGATTTAGTTACCGCTTTCATGTGACAACGAAAATTAAAGTCATGGTTAATAATGACCCCAAGCTTAAGTCATTTGCTTGAAGCCTCTGACAGGCTAGTAAAGTGACAATTCTAAGTCTCTGATCTTTCTTTTCAAAAACTATCACATCTGTCTTATCTGTTTTCATCTGAAGGAAGTTATTTGACCTCCAGTTGTTAACTTGGTCAAGACAGCAATACAAGGACTCAAGAGGGGCACCTGGCACCAGGTGACAGGGCTAAGTAGAGGTGAGTGTCACTAGCATAGCTATGGTAGCAGATGGAATTGCTCTCAATAATTTGCCCTAGTGGAAGCACGTATAGATTAAATAATAGTTGAAGCACGTATAGATTAAATAAGAGTGGTCCAAGGATCGATCCCTGGGGGACTCCACATGTCAAGGACCTTGCAGTTGAAGTATAGCTGGCAATGGCAACAAAGAAACTTCTATCATGTAGGTAGGATCTCAGCCAACTAAGGACTACACCAAAGAAGACGACCCAGTGTTGAAGGTGGTACACTAGTATGCCGTGATCAACTGTACCACCAACATGGTAATTGGGCCGCGAATCTGTCCCATTCCCATCCTTTTCCCATCAGTTAGGCTATGCATGGCTATGCATATCAGCTGTGAGGTTGCGCTTATAACAGACTTAATGAAATAGCCTAAATTAATTTACTGTGATTTACGTGCACAGGCAGAAGGAATACATAGCAGGGTGTTTACTTTCTGAAGCTGAGATCTCCACCTTTGCTGGAGGCGTGCCCAGCAGTAGCCAACAATTTAACAGTATTCTGGGAAAAAACATTGTTGATTAATAGAACTGCACAAATCCCTGGGCCAACCAACTCAATGTTTATGTCCCAAGTGCTTGATTGATGTTACAAAGATCAGTGGAAGGCAGGTAGGGGCTTGTGCGGTCTAGTAGTCATGAACAGATATTAAGTGGCACACATATAAATGAAGCTAAATGCAATGGTTAACAATTTGAAACAAAACCCTGTGCAGATGAGGACTCCTCATACCAGAGAGAAAAGGCACATTTTCAGCTTCAGGATTATAACACAATGTCACTTCTTTGCTGTTTCAAAACATCATGCTGAAAAGTACTACATCTATGAGTTCTTGATCAGGTCAAAACACTAAAACTCAGGGCTAAAACTGAAAACTCACCAATCAGGGTTAAACGCTGTAAAAAGGACAAGGGAGGACTTGTCTTGAAGAGAATGGAAGGTGTTGGGAGAGGAAGAGGAGGGGCAGTGAACCCGGGGGGGGGGGGGGGGGGGGGGGGGGTGCTTGAAGAGGAAGAGGAAAGTAAAGGTACATCTAGATGAGAATAAAGAAGCCGAGGACTAATTTCTTGCATGTGCGTGATATTGGTTGACTTGAAAACCATGTAGGATGAGACATGCCACCACATTGGGAAGAGCCGATGTTCCTTTTTTTGCCTTCAACAGCATGTTGGACAGTATTTACATGCCTATAGAAAATGTTCTGCCTATTTAAAAAAAAAAAAAAAAATTCCTTAGATTTTCTGGAACAAAGGAAACTGTAATTATGCCATTAGGAAAGTAGACATGTCAGTAGAAGTGTTGTTAACCACAGTGCATCACTCTTTCAAAAAGAATTAGATAATATGAATAATGTGTGTGCAATCTGGTTACAAATAGTATCTTTATTTAAAAAAATTTTGCAAAGTTCTGAGGTTTTCTGCTCCTTGGGTGTATGTATGGTTGTGCAAACTGTAGTGTACTGTTTTCACAAATCGAGGCCAGTGTTTAAAAATTTTCCTAAACAGTTGCGAAATACTGTAAGTCATGCTTCTGGAAAAGAAGGTATAAACGTCATGAGACTGATTGCAGATGTAGATTGAGAAATACAGCATGAAAAATAGCCGAAAATCGTTTTGTCATTTTTAAAATGTCAAACAACAATGCACAATGAAGAAAACATTTCCACATTTTGTGTCTTGACTTTGAGCAAAGTAATCACGAGGCAGATGTCACGTAGAAGTTGGTGCTTGCAGAGTACAACTTTCACATCCTCGCCTGCTCCTGGGGTTCCCCTGGCCCTGCACTGGAGTAAAGCCAGCTAATTAAAACTGATGCATTGTATTTCCTGTTATAGTATATTAAAACCTGGGGGAATTTTAAAGTGAAAGACAAAACTTGGCAAATTACAAAGGAGAATGTTCTCCAGTGAGGTATTCCACGTAGGTGGCTTAGTGATTGACCCAGCTAAGTTAACCCAGAGTCCTGAGTCAAATGTGCTATTGTTGGGTTTGTTTGCTAGGTCACAGGGTCTCGTTGTCTAGCTGTAAGCCCTTGTTGTGGTTACACTGATTTGGGTGGCCGATGCAATCTTCTTTACAGAGAGCACTATGTTCGAAAAGCAGACTGTTGGCTCACTATGTTTTTAAGCTATACCACGGCTGTTGTTACGAGCTAATAAATGTGACTTGCTTCCTCTGTATACAATACACTAGGTTTCTGTTTCATGTACTGGTCTGAGTGGGAGTACGTGCGCACCTAAAACAGAAAACGAGGATCTGAAACTGACTAAAGTGAAGCGCTTGTTTGGCTTCCTCTTTTTAATATGCAGAAGAGATAAAGTGCAATTCTCACTCTCTCTCTCTCTCTCTCTCTCTCTCTCTCTCTCTCTCTCTCTCTCTCTTTCTTTCTTGAGTGTGAATATCCCACATTTAATGTTGAGATAACCAAACCTGTGTTTTTATCACACAAAGCTTTACAATTTTAACAGTGCCTGATATGCTTATTTGATTAAAAAAAAGTGTTTTGGACAGTAGCGTACAGTATAATAAAAAGGACTTCAGTGAGTCCTGTCGAGCACAGATAATGCATGAGGAGGAAGTGTGACTGTACAACCCCCCCCCCCCCCCCCCCCCCCCCCCCCCGAGAAGGCCATTCTCACAGAGAGAGGATAGCAGACTTGGACAGCAGACTGACACTGGTAAGAGCTCTATATTCCTGATGCATTATTTAGGACAGGTTTTGGACACTGACCTTTATCTAACTGATAAATAATGAGATCATAGATGGTTCTGTCTTAAAGTTGTTTCAAGATGCAAAATATAAACTGGTAGCATTTTATAATAACTACTTCATAATATAATAAGAGTTAGCAAATGCAAAATAAATGCTTATTAGGAAGTAGTTATTATAAAATGCTACCTATAAACTTTCATCAAGGCAAATCTTAACGTTTAACACCAAACACTCTCCGTATTCAGCGCGTGGCCGTATTCTGTCCGTACAATATGTTTCTATGGTGATAGAATACGCTCAGAATACGCTCAGAACACGGTTGCGGTGGTCTCATCTGCCAATGTGCATTCTAAATGAATACGGACAGGATACGCTCAGAATACGCCTACGCGCTGAATACGCAGAGAGTTTGGTGTGAATGGGCCCTAACAGTGAATTGTTTGATACAGCATATCAAAGCAGTTTTTTATGCTTTTTGTGCTTAATCAGTAGTAACACTAATTTTTTTTTATATTATATTTGACATAAATAAAGATGTGAACGAAGTACATTATGTGGAACCCAAGTCATGTTGACAACAGCTGCATGCACTGAACCGGTTGTGGATGTTTAAAAACACTGAGTAGCATTGAATTTAACAACAAAGATAGGAAAAAAACATCTTCTAAAACACATTTAATACAAAATGTATAAATTATTTTGTCAATACCTGCATTCTAAAGAAGGTATGTGGCGTTTTAATCTTGGATTGTGGATAAAGTCAACAATGAACTAGCTTGGCCAATTTGTACTTCATAAAGACTACCACATTTTACAGTCGCTTAAATAGGATGGAGTGAGTGTTTACTTTATATTTGCATGTTTGTAACATTTAATTGGGTCTAGGGATAGTTAAGGTATTTTGGACATCTCTGTGGGAAACTATTCCATAGAAGATGGTGACCTAGGTGACCTAGACATGTGTGATGTACATATAAAACATTAACTTACAACGCTTTGGGCACAGCAGGTGCTGAGAAGTGATATTGGAGCAGGTAGAGATGCTGCTCCTCCTCCTACTGCTGCTGGGCCCTCAGCCCTCTGGAGCACACCCTGGGCTCAAAATGGCTGTGTCATCCAAAGGGCTGGACTATGGTAAGCTCTGAATAATAAAAAACACAGAATCTTACCTCAAGATGTAATGTTCTGTCACACATCTATTGTTTCTCTCTCGCTCTCTGTCTCTCGTCTTCTGTGTGTGTGTGTATGTATGTGTGTATGATAGTGAGAAATGTAGTCACAGACTGTGTACAGGAAGAACTACTCACCGCAGTCATTCCAGACATTGAGGGGAAGGTGTGCATTGGCATTGGTAATGTTCACTATGCCCTTTCTCAGTAAGTCCAAATTCTCTTTGCACTTAGCTTCTGAGTTTGTTTGCTATTGTTGTATATTTATGTTCTCAGCAAGTACAATGTATGAGGATTAAAAAGTTCTTCCTAAGAAGAAGAAAATATCTGGCTTTGCATCCATTTGCAGTGATGGGCAGTCTATCTTCAGAAGCTACAATCCAGTAGCAGGGGTGCCGCAAAGGGGGGTAGATCAGGACGATTCACGGGGCCCAGAGCTTCACAGGGGCCCACAGAGGACTATAATGTGGGCGGGGTAGAGGTCCAAATTTATTTTCTTTCTGGGGGATCACAATTTCTAGCAGCGCCCCTGTCCAGTACCACACGCTCCAAATCACCTGGTTCTACCTGTGCACCTAATACAGGTGATTTCACTACTAAACTCCTCTACCTGGCTGAGGAGTTGTGCTAATTAGAATCAACTGATCCAGTTAATGGGTGGAACAAATGTGTTCTGGATTATAACTTAAGAAGACAGATTGCCCATCATTGTCCGTTTGTTTGTAAAGCAACAGTGGAGGCTTGCTATAATATTAATGAGGATATTAAGGAGAACATGTTAAAGGGCATAAAGAGGTAAAGGTTAAAGTAACCTTGATATACAAGGGGCAACCTTTTCAGCCTAGCCTACCGCTAATCTGAGTTCTACTGATAAAAATGTGTTGCCTAAAAAGGTTGATAAGTGTCCAGACAACTTTGGGTGGTAACATTGCCTGATAACATTGCTCAAAAACCCGCCCAATGTGTCATCATCTTAAGAGTTATGGTTATGCTGCGACTATAATGATGGGGCACTGTTGGTGGTGATAAGATTAGTTTTTGTGGGGGAATTATGATGGCTGACCGAGTATAACAGTATGATTTGCGATCAAAGGAGCTAAGTTGTAAGCAACTTTTTAGAGCTTGAAGACATTTCACCTTTCATCCAAAAGGCTTCTTCAGTTCTGGCCTGATGGTGGAGAACCAGAAGCTATATCCCTGGATCACTGGAGCTGAGCTGTAGAAGCTCCAAAAAGAAGTCCAGTTGCTTACAACTTCGCTCATGACCTGGATGAATGAGAATCGTCATAGACAGTATGATTTATGATTGTTTTTCATTTTCATTTTCAGAATGGAAGTGGTTAAGGTGGATTTGCCACAGCCCAGTGTCAACTTTGAGGAGAATGTTGGTGTTCGGGTGGAAGTTAGTGGGTTGAGCATAGCCATAACAGGGCACTGGAGAACTTGGTTTGGAATCATGTACGTTTGCTTTATTTCCTTTTTCAGTCCGCTTGGCATGTGACTGTATTGTTTGGTGCAAAGGAGGAAGTGAGAGGCTTTATCTGAATAACATCTTTACCAGTCATTGTAACCAATCTATTTCCCTGTCTTTCATTCCTATGCCCTGTATTCCATTTCATAGTAAGGATGGAGGCACCTTCGAGCTGGCGTTGTTTGATGTTTCTTCAGCCTCATTGCTACAGCTGGGCATGGACTCCCAAGCACATGTATCTGTTGGCTGCCTGACTTGCAATGCACAAATTGGCCGGATAGACATGAGGTTTCATGGTGGAGCAAGGTGGGTAACTTGTGCCAAAACAAGAATCTTTCACCTTTCAGCCAGATTGATGGTTAGAGGGTATTTCTTTAGAGGACCTGTGCTGACATGAAGTATGTGACATGAATTGGTCTATCAAAAACTTATTAAGGTATCTGTTATCATCTCACCTCCTGAAACATGATAATGACAACACTATGCTGGCTTAAATGTGAAAAGCCTGATTATATAACCATAGGAGTGTTTTCAGATAAATACATAAAGTTTTAAAGATCATTGCACAATATTAATTTGAACTGTAGGTTTTGATAGAACTGTAGATTAGTAGATATTGACAGAAAGTTTTTCACAAGTGCAACGTTGGTAATTCCAATGGTTTACTCCTTGCAAATTTTACACTAATATGTTTTCTAACTTATGAATTCAAAATTTTTATGAGCTGATGTCATTTAATTCTGCATGGTTTCCAGCACTGGCACATGCACTATACAAATGATGATGGTGATGATGACGATGTTGTTGTTGTTGTTATTATTATTATTATTATTATTATTATTATTATTATTGTTATAAAACGCTGAAATGCAAACAGAGGCTGCACTACTATAAGCATGTGTTTAATTAATTCAACACGCTATCTTTGATAGCCATAAGAATAGGTACCCCAAAGATGAGCACACCCCTAGACCAGTTGATATGCCACAATGGGTGTTCTTGCACTTCAGATGGAATGATTGACATGTTTGTGGCTTTATGTAAAATGTTACATAATGTTCACCAGCTTCTTTCTCCAAACCTTTGTGAAACTCTTTCCTGGTTACCTTAAAGGACTTATTGAAGGACATGTGAGTAGTCAAACAGGTATATATATATATTTTTTTTTTAATACATGGGGCCTGAGACCTAAAACTCTCTTGTTGTCACACACAGATCTGTCCTCTTTTGGAGACGCAAATTGGAAAGCTTGAGGACATGTTGGCAACCATGAATGGTAAAGTGTTTGTGTGTGCGTGCATGTGTGCGCGCGCGCGCGCGTGTGTGTGTGTGTGTGTGTGTGTGTGTGTGTGTGTGTGTGTGTGTGTGTGTGTGTGTGTGTGTGTGTGTGTGTGTGTGTGTGTGTGTGTGTGTGCGCGCGTGTGTGCGTGTGTGTGTGTATACATCATGGAACAAACTGCTTCACTGTAATGCCTAAGCAATGTGATGTTCTCTTTTGCAGTCAACCTTCACGTTGATCCGAGCATGATCTTTAACCTCTCTCTCACAAATGCTCCTCTTGTCCAGAGCTCTAACATGGAAATGGACTTAAAGGTAAGAATAGAAAATCAAAACTTTGACACATTCACAATGTCCTTCCCTGCCTCCCAGTTCTGTCAGGCATCATTTTAAAAGGCAACTTTTGGACCCGACTCACTTTTTGGACTCACTTTGGCAAAGAGTCTGGACTCTCAATAGGCACACATTTACTTTGCAGTGGGTGGACACATTGTTTGAACTTTTAACAGGGTGACTAAATGTCCTGTTTTTACGTCCTCTCCTGGTCGTGCTGGTTGTTTTTTTATAAAGCGATGAAAATGTCCTGGTTTTCATTGTTTTTCATGTCATTTGTATTATGCATGTATCCTGAAACGAGATCACATAATTATTAAGGGAAAGCTAGGCTAGGGCCACCCCTGTTGGTTATAGATTATATTTTCAAATATAAATTTTTTCTATCCATACAGAGTAGGCGTGCTTTAACTGTATGGAAATTATAAATCATCTTTCAGTAAACTTCGAGTATCATTTGAGTATCTCATTGACAGGCAAGTGTCCTGGTTTTCGGTAAGTAAAATATGGTAAACCTGTTGGTTCTGCCTTCAATTTCTGTTTGCTAATTGGTTGCCTAAAAATGTTAACCAAAGCCTTGGAGAGTTGACATAGCACTGTAGTGAAATACAACCCTAAACAAAGTCACTATGGAGCCCTTAGCCTGGCTAACGTGGGCCAAAACATACACTAACATTAGGCATTGTCATTCATTTTGTAGTCCCCCTAACACATGTCTGCTGTTGTTGTGTGGCAGGGTGTGTTCTACAGTGAGCAGCACCCCAGCGAGCCTCCGTTCCCATCTCAGGACTTCCAGCTGGTGCCGAAAGCAGACTACATGATCTCCTTGGGCATCTCCCAGTTCAGCCTCAACACCTACACCTATGTCTGCCTCACTGCTGGCCTCCTACAGATCAATATCACGGACAAGATGGTGTGTGTGTGTGTGTGTGTGTGTGTGCTGTCCTAGATTCAGTTTCGGTTTAGCAAAAGACAGTTGATAATTGAGCTCAACAGCGAATCAAATTACATCCACCCGTGATCCTGAAACACTGAGCCAGATGTGGCCTACGTACATTTGCGAACGCACCGTAATTTGCTCCCTCGCAGATACCGCACGTTCGCAGACACCGCAAGATTTTGCGTGGTATGTGTCATGCTCGAAGCTCATGACGCAATTACCTTAAGCGTTATTAGCGCGTAAAAAGGCACAATTCAGCGGTGATCATTTTGATGCCTCGAGTGTGAATGTGACAACAACCATTAAATACGTGGTGGCAACCGTGCAATTTTATTTGTGCAATGCAATTTTAAAAACTGAACATCTAAGCCATCTTTAGATTTTTAAACTTTGACCTTATCTTTGAGAGATTTGTTGCATATCTTGGGGCGTATTTCTGTAACCGTGTATGTGCAAGCTGGCCAATTTCGCCTTCATTTACGTTTAGTTTTTTATCTTCTTTGTTTTAAAGCAGATTTGGGCCCGTCGTATCCGTCACTTATTGATGTGATGTGCGAGACAAGACCGACAGGTTCGTCTGAGCCTTCCCTCCTTTACCAACAGGAGAATGAACGCGGATGAAAATGATGAAAATATTTTAAATAAGCAAAGTTGCCAAGCAAGGTGGCCAAGCTTTCAACAATTTCAGACAATATGTAGCGGATATATATATATATATATATATATATATATATATATATATATATATATATATATTTATACCATGTTTTCAGACGCTTCGAAAAGCAAGGGAACTGCTTCCTGGTTTTATAGCTGCTCTCATAAAGCGGAGAATTCTCACTGCAAACGTGCTCACGTGCGCTATCACCGACATGTGTCGTACATAAAGGGGAATAAATAATTAGGCGCTCTTTACACTTCTCCTCCCATAGTTTACGTGTCACGCCCACATTCCCACAGAAAAGCGGTATTTGCGCTTTGCCGCTTAACCGCACGCCATTTGGAGTTTTAACAACGTTTGTACATACCACGCTATGTTTTCCGCGCTGATTGCGAGAGAATTGCGCCAGAAGTGGGCTAATAGCTTTGTACATCTGGCCCACTGTGTTGTGCATGTTAAGTCTAGGCTAGAGCAGAATCATGCTCTTATTGGCATTGCATGTACGTACAAATAAATTGGAATGTTTTCCGCTAAGGTCCTACAACATTCACATATATAACATAGTCACACAGCATGTTTTTTTTACTACTTTGCATGTTTTTTTGTTTTTTCAGATTCCACCAGTATTTCCTCTGCGGCTTAACACCAGCTCATTCGGAAAGCTCATCCCAAAGGTGAGACAATGCACCTCATTCCTGAGTTTTTTTCCATGTGCATATTTGGCAGGGCAAAATCAAGAGCAAGATAAAAATTGAACCTGGTGAAAAGGCTTGAAAGGGAGAATGAGAAACAATATTATAGCATTTCATTTTATTACCTTGAAAAAAGCACAACCGTCATACAAGTAACCGTCTGTGAATTGTGTGTGCATGTGTGTGTGCCTGTGTGTATATGTATGTATGTGTGTGGGTGTGTGTGTTTCCAGCTGGCCAAGATGTTCCCCGACATGTTGATGGTGCTCCAGGTGTTTGCTGCGGAGGCTCCAGCTGTTTCTCTCCAGATGGACTCCTTCTCCTTCCTCATGTCTACAGCCATCAATGCCTACGCCATCAACAACACCATCCTCATCCCCCTCTTCACACTCAACCTGGTCAGCACACAATCTTAACCTCTGATTTTTTTTACACATCTGCAAGGAAACTGAAGTAAAGGTACTGCTGAGGAATATGCTGGGAAATCTTTAACTCTTAAGTGCAATAAAACACGCCAGGATATGTTTCTTTTTTGGTGTCTTGCAAAATGACTTAAAATGACTTCAGTTAAAATTGTCATTACACACTGTCATTACATATTTTGCATTGACATTACATTTTTTTACAGACAACTCAGTTCAGTGGCAACTTGAGCATTGCCAATGAAAAAGTGGTTGGGACATTGGAGTTTGACAAGTGAGTGAACGATTGTTAAACTAAATATGAAAGATATAGATAGATAGAGATATAGAGTCGCAGGCAAAGAACAACCTTTAACCATCATATTTTTTCTCTCTACATTAGGTTGAAGTTATCTCTGGTATCAAGTAAGATTGGAACTTTCCAGGTTCGTTTGTGATTTCCAATGATTTCTTTAATTACTGTATGTCGAAATGTTTAATGTTAGTATAATAATCGATTAAATAATTATGAAATCTAACGCATCGCTGGTTGAACATGGTGATACAGACTCTAGCCTTGGAGAAAGTTATGGTCCAGGGGGTGAAGACATTTCTTATTCCAGCGCTGAATGGTGAGTTTGAAACCCTTTAAATAAGGCCCTATTGGTAAACCAGCCCCTCGTACTTCATTTCATTTTGTACAGAGGGTCTGGTGGTGCTTTCATTGACATTGCTGTCTTAGGCAGAATTTTGCCTGGCCAATCAGCAAACAGAGGGAGTGTTTGTGAGCGATGACGTGGACTTTGTGTGTGTGACATTTGAATTGTAGTGCGTAGGCAGGCTAATTGAACGTCACGACCAGATGTTAGCGATTGGGTAAAAGCAGAGCCACTTGTTTTAAACTTCAGTGGAGACTCTCAATACAGTCATACATCAGACTGCTTTACCAGGCTAAGCAGCTATAACTATCATGTTAGCTGTTGCAATGAAACAGGCTGAGACTCCAGCACATGTATGGAATCTTGGATTACTGATAACTAACTAAATCATACTTCTTGCTAGAAGTTTTGCTCAAGGTTACCATTCATCCTTAGTTGTATTTGAAATACCACTTTCTGAGTCAGCTGTCATTTTTTTGTTGATTTTTTTAAGTGTACTAGACAAGGTTGAAAAAGCCTCCATTTTAAATTATAATGGTGAGTATGTTTCTTTTAGCCAAGCTGCAGCGTGGGATTCCCCTGCCTGTGATGAAAGGTGTGGCCTTTGTACAGCCTGTTCTTCAAATACAGCAGGTAAGTTTGAAACTGCTCGTCTCTCTGAATCCAGATGTGTGTGCCAGACGTGTGCTGGGTTTGAACTTTAGTGAAACTTTACGGGATTGCGTAGTGTTGACACTAGACATAAGGAAATGTGTCCTGGAGATGCAAGTGACATTAGCATAAACAGGCAGCAAAATTTGTTCAATTTGTTTATTCAAAGCACATAAATAAATGACACAAATCAATAACAAAATGTATTTTGTGAAACTGGTGAGACATGTGGTGTAAGGATACTGATACGAGTAATTTTATATTCTATTAGATTTCTATATTGATGAGACTATTTTATATTCTATGAGAATTGATGACTGTAAACTGTTATTTTACAGGGTTTCTTGGCTGTGTTCAGTGATGTAAAGATGAGGGACTCAAGCATCGAGAGAGAGCTTTAAAGAAGACCAAAAAAGGCATCTAAGATAATCATTTATTTTACTGGTCAGAGGGGAAAAAGTGTCTTCAATGATTATGCCCCCCCCCTCCCCTTATGTGCTATCTGAACATAAACCTACAGATTTTGTTTGTTATTTCTGTAAGGAAGCAAGATAATAATATGAAATATAATTTCACAGCAAACAATAAATAAACGACTGCCCTTGATTAATAAAGTTTCCATTATTTCATGAAATATGAAGTTTAGTTCAATTGACAGTGTCATCAGTTGAGTTATATATAAACCATCAGATGAAGATTAGATTATTTCTTTTATTATTAATGTGTGTGTGTGTGTGTGTGTGTGTATATATATATATATATGTTCATATAAATCACTGTATCTATTTTATATGAAGAAATGACAGCATCATTATCAGTCCAAACAGCCTGACAAATAGGCAGCTTTTTCATGGAAGAAAGAAACCATTGTATTTTTGGGGGGAAACGGAAGCAAGAAGCTGAACTGTTAATGCATGGTGTAGCATTGCATTGCATTAAAAAAACACTGGCCCACACACAGTGTAGGCTACTTATCGGACTCAATCCCAATCAATAAATCAATCTTGAAAGAAGACTAATCCGAATCCGCGTTCTGAAAAGTGCAAATGCGTGGCTACTTGACATCCAGGCCAGACGGTGGCACCAATGAGCTATTTTTATTTTTCGTCTGTTATAAATTCAAAGCAGAGGAAGACCAAATTCTGTCCTTGAGAATAGCAGGCAAGATGGTTGCGTACTGGAGACAAGCCGGTTTAAGGTGACTTTAAAACCAAACATTTTTTCGGTGTTTTGTGTAAGATTGAAGTGCAATGGCACCATTTACAGTATTGTCATTGAATGTATTGTAATTTAATGGTATAGACTGATTAGTTGAAGCAAATTCATCTGGTTTACGTTAGCTAAGCTAAAAAGCGTGCAAGCTAGCGCCTTGTCCTGTAACCATAACTAACGAACAGACATTTGTACATTGAAATGATAGGTCTTTTTGAACGTGTCCAATGTGTATAGCCAATAATATCGTACTGTTTGCAGCTACATTCGCTTCTCGGCGATTTGTGCCAGTGTTGTTCGGGCAGCATTGAAACCTCAGCTGAAAGTGGAGGCCCTTAAAGCTGCGGAAGCCAACGTCAGAGTAATCCGGCCGAAGACCACATGTAAGTGGTTTATTATTGATTTATTAGTTCAAATCTTTGTTGTCTTTTGAAACAAGCCAGACAGGTACGAAGTGAGTATGCCTTCAGCATCCTCTTTAACTGTTGACTGATTGACTGTTGTCTCTTGACAGGAGCCATGACTACCCGAGTCCTTGGTGTGTTCTAAGGAACTAAAGCTCTATGAAGACCTCTAGCGTTCATCTTTCCTCAATGTCAGTAATCCACATAAACAGTGGAAAACATCCTGATTTTCAAGTCGCCACCATTAAAATGTGATTAAATGTATTGGTTATGAAATGTCTTGTTTGTGTCCTCATAATTTTGAAATAACAGCCGGGGGTTTGTTTTGAGTGACGTTTGCGCAGTCTAACCTGTCCAAAAAAGTTCCAGATTTTGAGCCATATTTTACAGTTGGGTAATACTGCTTTATTCATCGCTTTGCATGTGTCTATTATTAATATACATTGCAAGAACAGGAATTGAAAGCTAGTCTTTCCATTTAATGTAATTCAAACAGCTGTTTTGCGCAGCTTAAATGTACTCATTTACACACACAAGGCCGAGTAAGAGTAAAGTCGTCTCCCACCACAAAATTGCAGTTTTGTTTGTCTATACTGTATTTTGTTATATCTTGATAAATAGCCCGAAAAATACCATGCATTTTAACAGTACATAAGCCAAAGTGACCTATTAGACCTTTGCACAGCACGGCCTTTGCACTGCCTATGTGAATTTCCGACTGGAGAAGCAGGAATACCATGACCACATCCACCTGAACTCTTCACTGCTGAGAATCACTACGTTTGGTTTGACATTAACCACTGAATTGTACTGCTGGCCTTATCAGAGCCCCAAGCGTGTAATTGTGGACTGGTTCTGATGACCTCATGTGTAAACAGTACTTGTGTGCAGCGGTGTGTAGTGCTTTTAGGTGACCAGTTTTTTACTGCTTTCAATTGTTTGTACAAACGTGCACTGCCACCACCCCATAGAGGTAAGAAAAAAAACACCTGCTGGTCAGTTGAGGCACATGTGAGGCACGTGGAAAAGGTATAGAGTAGGCTACTAAAAGAATTAGTGTTTTGAGACATTTTACTATAGTAGGCCTACTATACGATTAGGGACACTTTAGGGAGGAAAACATAGAAGTATTATACAGGGCCGGTAGCAGTACTACAGGACGCAATAGAGGTATTATACGACTATTAGGCCTCATTTCCACCGGCTTGAGCGTGTACAGCACGTATCCGTGTACAATAGGGTTGTATAGGGACAGAATACGCTCAGATCACGCCTGCGGTGAAAAATGTCTCATCTGTTAACGTGCATTCTAAACGAAAACGGGCACGCGCTGAATACGCAGAGAGTTTGGTGGAAATGAGCCCTTATACATACTAGTACTACACGAAGATCGGATAGGATTCCTATGGGACCTTTTTCGTTAGGACAACTATGCATGCAGCAGCAGCTTCAGCTTATTCACAACAGGACATGTACACACAACATGGGGAAGCTATGCCATTATCTAAATACATACATTGCTGTTTTTCTGGACTGCTTTAACGCAGTAGTCAACTCGAATTCCACAACGGACGCTTCCTGGTCCACATGACATATTTTGTCTGCAAAAGTCTAATAATGACAAACATTTTAAATAGGTAACAACACTTTTACCTTTAAACAATATAACTTGCAGCCAAATTCAGAATCATGTCAACAAGAATAACGTGCACAACTAAAGCATAGTGGAACGTACATGTGCCAGTACTTGTTTTCCTATAGGCTTACACTGTTCAAACGTTTGGTATAAGTCTGAATATGTTGAGATTTCAATGAAAACAACTCCTCATCTTTACGCAAAGCAGAACAAAATAAAGCAAATAATTGTGGAACAGCGTAACTACACGTTTCTACCATTTCCTATCTTTTTATGTGTAAGGTATGTGCTAAATTTACCATCTTGTGAAGAATTGGATTCAGAGTCAGATATTTTGAAACAAATTTTATTAATTTCATGCCATTCTTTTTTTTTTATCTCCAAACTGTACCTGAAAATTACCGAATATAAATATTACAGAAAAGAAACCAAAATGAAACCTATTGGATTATAAGTTCTAATAGCCACTAATATTCAGTCTATTTACTCGAGAAGATGGGGCCTCAGGTTAGTGTACACACTGTACAGACTGATTGCTAATGGAAGACTTGTGGGAAGGGGAGTCACAATAGTGCTGTAGGTAAGCTTCTGGGTGTTAGGAATAGGTAGTTATTGTTTGGGTACTGTTGTTAAAACAATGATATTTAGGCTGTTTAAATGACATCCGTGTTACCTGTTTTGGAAAAGGGTGTAAAAATGTGTGAATCCAATGAAAAACACAATTGCAAGAGATGTCTTTTACTCTGCTGAGATGGTAGTGAAGATTAAGTGGATCCCAGTTTATTTAAGTCAGTCAAAGCAATCAGAAAAACTGCAAACTTCAAAATGACAGCAAGGCCTTCTCCAGAGACTCTGCTCAGGACTGCGGGTGGCAACAGTATAGGAGTGATGTCTACACCAGATATGACTGTTTTAATTGGCCCAAAGGCCTGCCACTTAGTCATCCTTAAAAGACTGACAAGGGTATTGCCTGCAATGTGACATTATCGTCAGGGTTCCCACAGCTCATGGAATGTCTGGACATTTGTAGAATTTCAAATTACTGCCTGTTCCAGACCTGGACAGTGGATCATTTTGTGGATCAGGTCAAGGAATATCAGAGCATTTTAGTAGTAGTATGTAGTTGTCCCCAAAATGTGCTATTTATTTTTCATGCATACTTATTGGTCTTTATTGGGTATTAACCTTTCACATGTTTGAGTTGTCCAAGCCCTTTACCCAGTCCTTCCTCTGAAGACAGTAAACATTCAGAAAGCTATACATCTCTGCTCAGGGAAATTCTATGTGAAATAACATTCATTTTGCTGTAATCCACTTCATGTCGCGCAAAAAAAAAAACAAACAGTTTTGCACTGGAAACACCTGAACCTGTAAATAATTACAGATTGGTCTAAAATGCCTTGTTTTTTGGCTCCAAACCCAGGTGATATCTCATTCAATTCTTTATACATGTCATGGACGTTATTGTCTAGGGAGGTCAGAGTTTTAAGTTTGACTTATAGTGGGAACCCTGTATGATGGACATCATGGTTTTCCCTGAGGTTCTGGTGTTAATCTTGTAGACAACCTCAGAAATTAAATCTGCTTATAAAACTTAATCGACAAAAAAAGTGCAAAAGTGAATGCACTAGTCATTTTTTTTCTTGTCTCTCGTCATCTTGATCATTGTCTCTGGTGAGCGGTAGAGGAAGATGAGCTTCTCAAAAAGCTGCTCCTCGAGCTCCATCTCCCCCGTCTCGCGCACCACAAAGATGTCTGTGCAAAGTTTGAGTACGCGATCCACACATGGCAGCTCTTCGATCATGATGGAACGTGAAATGCCGTTGACGTACTCTCGCACAAACTTACCGATCACCAGTACCACGGACAGGTACATTCCCGCAATCCTGCACAGGCACAGACAGGCAAATTGAAAATCATTTCAAAAGGATAAAAAACATAATGGAAAGTGTCAATGTATGTTTCAATGTATGTTTCCATATACACTGTTCAAAAGTTTGGTGTAAATCTGAATATGTTGCAATTTCAATGAAAACATACTCATGCCCTTCAAATAACTTGCAAAATGAAATATTAAATTTGTCTGTAACTAATTTTTGTCATTTTGTCATTTTTATTGTGACAAACTCCCTCATTTACAACCTGGATGGCCACTGGTTCATGGGAACATGTGTAGGAATTAGAAGGCCTTTGTGAGCCTGTGAAGTTATTCCACTGATGCCAACATCAAACAGCTTATTTGCAACACCGCAAATACATTTACAATTGCAATTTTGATATTTATACTGACACACCGGTAACAAAAATTAACATTTTTGTACAAACCTATGGGATGTTTGCATTCCATTTGTAAATTGTTTTACATTTTCAGAATCAGAGAGTGTTAGGTGTTCTGCTCTTCTGAGTTTTAGCAAAGACCTTGCATGGATGAAGGGGTTTTATAGAATAGACACACCTTCTAGAAAATAATTACAAATAATTGCAACTGACAAGAAGTTGTGCATCAGTTGGACATCTTCCTGCATGTAATATAAAATGCTACTTTAGGACAAGTTTATGTCTTTGTTTAATATATCTATTCATGATTTAAGTTAAATCAGTATATTCTCATTTCTTATTTGCACAATAACTAGTTAGCAGATCTTACCCATATCCTGCTAGAAAATTTAGGCTGGAGGGGCTGACTTTGTCATTAAAGACGAGTAGCTCAATGCTCTGGCATGTCATTGGTTGATTTCCGGGTGTGCACTCCTCCACCACCCACCACTGTGGCACCGCACCCTCTACACTCTGATTGGTCTGCCTGAGTTTGACAGCCAAATGCTGGAAAAAAGAGTACTCTGCGACATCATCTGGATGAAGATCATCTGGATCAAGGATTGTAAAACACATTGAAATATTTTATTGGAAAACCCAAGGATCTTCATGACCTATATTTTAAAAACATTATTACAGCATTTTGCAATTTAAACTCAGTGTTGTATAAACAGATATCCTTGCTATTTCAGTCATAAAGACAAAGTCTGTACTTAAATGTTTTTAGCAGTGTATATAGACAGCATTTTTTAACCATTTTGAAGATCCAAAGCAATATACTATAATATAGGTACAAATAGTGTAATAACAATGTTAAGTGCATAACCTCCCACATATGTGTAAGCTACTGACTTGGTGTGGGCAGAAGACTGATAGGCAGATGATTACGCAGGCTGGTTAGATGTTTAAAGCCCATGATTTGTTTCCTTTAATTACAAAACCTGGTCATTGCCGAAATCTGATCTTCAGTCTATACCACAGATTCTGTCCCAACAGGTAATGCACTACTCAGACAGAAGTAGCAGTGGTGTATATTTCTTCCTGCAAGAGTGTTTTTCACTTACCCACAATAAGTCGATGAGCCATCTTTGCTTCTGGTCCTGCAGGCCCACGGAGATATTTTGGCAGCAGAGACTCCAGAACCCTGACAGAACAGAATTGTAGTTAGTCTACGCATAGCAGGCTCCAGTGCTCACGTCAGTGATTAATGTTTGGGGGGGGGGGTGTAATGGCTCTTACACAACACTGCTGTGATTTCCTTTTAACATCTGGATGATGTCTTCTATTATCGCTCGATCCTCATATTTGATGGTGTATTCACCCATGGTCTCAAAGTTTAGAGCGATGCTAGCATTCCTGTTCTCATAAACACACGTCAAGGTTGACATACTGTGACACAGCTTATGAGACAGCCTTAAATCAACACTAAGTAGTTTTTTAACCTTAAAATAATGTTTCCAAAATCTTTTCAGTTGTTCATCAACTTTATTAACGTTATTATTATAAGGTATTTACCTTAACAATCTCCAGTTCACTGTGATGTAAACATGTGAAGAATTGTTTAGTTCAAGAACCATGGCATCTCTACTAGCCGGACTGATGCCCCACTGAAGGCTAGCATCACTCTTTATCTTTGCAATCACAATGTCCTCAGGCATGTAATTCACTAGGAATTGCATAGCAGACTGTAGGAGTAGGAAAGAATGACAGTTAAAATGCAACCTGAAGACTAAAAAGGGAAAGTGCTGAACTGAATGATATGGAAAACTAAATAAAAGATACCCAACAATGATCTAGTTGGTTACATTGTTAAGCTATATAGCTATGTCAACATGCTTTACTTTACAAACGGTATCACACAGATGAGTTACCGGATGAGTAGCGTATTTTTGGGTCAGTTTGTTGTAAGCAGCACTTGAGTAAGGTATTAAGTTCTGCTCCTGGGCATTCATGGTGAATAAAGGCTGGAGGACGAGAGTTAGTAATGTGTGCACACACATGTATAACATCTTTTCATAATGCACAAAAGAATCACACATATGCACACACGGTGTTGGGTAATTTGTGGGTAAGATTCGTACACAATTGAACACAAAGCAACAGTAATTGTAAAAGGATAAAGGAAGATAACTAGGAACAGCATAGTTGTAGCACTCCATAGTAGTGACATCCCAAACTATTCTCTGGTTGTGTTTTTACAGTGCATGTGCTCATGATACATGTAGTCAAGTCCAGAGTGTACATTAGTATGTCAGTACCCCCCCACCCCCCACCCCCCCACCCCACCCCAACCCTGCTATCTGTGTCTTTCTGGGGGGTACTGGGTCCTGTAATGTGAACTATGGTCATGTCCACAAATGCACTAACACTAACAAAGATGAAATGTTGAGAGTGAAAAGTACCTCATATCCTGCAATGCTAAGCTTAATGGAGACATCCAACGGCTGATTGGTCACGCCAGCCACAGATTTCACTAACGACATGAAGAGTAAGGGAAACCAAATGGTAAAGATAAGAATGAAAATAATGATGCCCCCCATGACGTATTTCACAAGTCTCTTCTTCTTCTGGCCAGGCACATGTGGATATTTCTGAAATGTCAGAAAAGCTGTTTATTAAAAATCATGAGCATCTGCATTAGACTAAGAATTTATTATGCCAATGCAACATGACTGATAAGATGAATGGTGTTAGGGATTACTAGTCCAGTGGAAGTTTCACATAAATTAAATTACATTACACTTAGCATGGCGCTCTTATCCAGAGCAACTTTGTTATTTTTCCAGGGTACAGTCCCTGGAGCAATGTGGGGTTAGATGCCTTGCTCGTAAGCCATAGACAAGGGTGCAGGAGAGCACTAGTTATTTACTCCCCCACCCACATTCTTCCTACAGGTACGGGATTCGAACCTGCGACCCTCTGATCTCAAGACCAACTCCTTAACCATTAGGTCACATCGTAGTCTTAAAACATTAGTCTCTAAACAATCATCATTATCTTAATACATCTGTATTTCAGTTGAGCCATTGTCAGTCAGCAGAGCTCACATAAGGATTTCTGAAATTAGCTTACTGGTGCTGACACACACCTTCTCTGACTCCCTCCAGCACTTGAGGATAAAGATGTTGGCATAGATGTCCTCTACACAGATCCAGCTTGACAAGCTGAGGGTGGTGTCCGTCCACACCCAGTCCATCACTGCTCTTAGCTCAGTTAGGAAAGGAATCATTCGGAATCTAAGGATGACCAGATGACAGCTGACTTTAAACAGAGATTTTCTTTGTCTTAACAACTGTGTCTCAATTTGTATCACACATCTGGACATTTATGTAATCATGATTCAGATATTAGCTTTTTTTTCAAATGTTCTGCATTTGCCTTATCCTGGCTATCGCGACTTGTCAATGCTCTGTGAGCATTGGTCTGGCCAAGCTGTGTTGTAAACCCATTTCTCAGAAGGCGGGCTTCTGCCATGTAGACAGTGACTGAGATAGATTTCTGGTCGTTAAACTACCGCGTCATTGTCTTTTGAAATGCTCGATTTTCATTGGTCCCCTATCCGAGGGCCAAGCAGAAATGGTTTAGATAGACAGCTTGGCCAGACTGACTTGCTCGCAAAATGCAAATGCAGCGTCACAGGCAGTATGGGCACACCCAGGCTAAAAGTGCCTACCCTTGGAAGAGAAACAGGTTGATGTAGTTGTAGTTCTTAGTCAGGAAGTTTCCCAGAACTCTGTTTGGATAACCACACTTGATCTGATAGGCAGACAGGCCAAAGTAGACACACTTCACCATGTACCACAACTGGGCAACAAAATTCCTGTTGAATCTCCTAAAATACCAGAGAAATTACCAAAAAGAACACGAGGTGATGTTACAGCAGCTAGATTTTAAGGTCTTAATGTTGTATGCCTTTGCTGACATGTACTGGGGTGCAGAGATCAAACACAATACACCACAATTCATGTTGTTATTTTAAAGCAATACTAAGTAGTTGTCTTCGGTTACCCTACAGGTTGGAAGCGGAATTGTCTGTCATATAGAAGTACAAAGAGATGGTCCGCTCCTCTAAACTTTCTTAGTGCGGTTATAGCATATGGAAAGTGGCAAAACGAATTCAAAAGTGCCTTTCACCCTTTAACAAGTTGATAAACCACTGAAATGACTTTGGAAGCATTATTGTTAAGGTTAAAAAACTACTTAGGGTTGCTTGAAACTGTCTGGATACAGCATGAACACTGGGTAACATGTAAATGTGTCCTTGCTGAATGTATATAACGAGGAAGTACAGCATGAAGAAACATTTAAAAAAGATTCCTAACCGTTCTGTCACCCCAGGCAGTATGAAGAACATCCAGAAGTGGATCCCAAACACCAACACAACCTGGAAGACACACTTCCCTAAAAGGGTCTTGCGCAGGTACAGAGCCCGGTCCACCACCATGGTCGCAAACTGGATGAGTAGCATCACCAGGAAGGCTTCAGGGACCTGATCCTCTGATAAGGATTCTGTGATGTCTGCCGCTACACTATGTTTCTACACCAACACAAAAGCAGGTTACACATTATTTTACTGCCCCTGTTACATGAGTTAAGTACAGGGTAACAAAGTGTGTAACAATTTGTAACATTATGTACTTACACTGTACCTTAGGGTTAGGGTTAGTGTTGGGTATGTACAGTGTAAGTACATAATATTACATGTTGTTACATGTAGATACACTGAAAAATTAAGTGTTGCCCAATTTATTTCACGATCCCTGTTACAGTGTGTCTATATGATGAAGTGGTGGTACAGTGTAAGTACATAATGTTACATATTGTTACACTCTTTGTTACACTGTACCTAATTGATGTAACAGGAACCGTAAAATAAAGAGTGACCATAAAGTGTTTCCCAAATGTAAAGCAACACAAGAGTACCCCAATCAGTTAAATGATGAAAATGATGGTATGCATTTGGATATCGTTTTACATTTTCTGAATTTTTTCCCTCATTCACAGTTATTCAGTTCATGTTACCTTAACCAAATAAAATGTACTCACCCCAAAGGCCCAGTAGCCAAAAGCAGTGATGATGACATTGATGACGTCAATCAGGAACATCAAGGCATAGACGTCACACACAGGACTATACTCTGGGTGGATGATGTCATAGAAGAACTGCCTGATGGGTAGGTATATGTGTAGGGCACTGAAGGAAGAGAGAGGAGAAACGAAAAATGACAAAATCTAAACTAATACACTTTACACTTTACATTTGTGCTGAGGAACCTAGCTTTTGATGTTTGACTTCTTGATGTTTGACAGAAAAATAAATTATTAATAAAAAAAAAAAAACATATAAAATAAATATAAATATATAATATATAATAAATATAGACAAAAATATGAGGTAATAAGTTTTTATTGTTATCCTTAGGGGAGATTTGTCTTCTGCATTTGACCCATTTTGGAGTTAGTATAAACACATATGTAATAGACTCCACTTGAGTATGACATATATACACTGCCTCAGTATATGTTATAGAAGTCATTACTATTACATCCTACAAAATATAATTTAATATTTGAGGGTCTATTTGTAACTTATCATGTCTTTTCATGTGGAACATATGGAATCTTAGTAACAGTAATGGTATGTGTCCTGTATATAAACGTACATCTCAATGATGGCAGCTTTCACCACCAGTGCCCTCTCCCTGATCTGCTGACGGATCCTTTGCTTGCGGGTCAGAGGCACACGGGGAGCCTGCTTCCTCCTCTTGGAGTGGTGCCGCTTCACACCACTTCCTGGATTAAAGAGAAAATATTTCCTGTTTCAATAAAGCCAAAGACGTAATAATTACAGGTGAATTACAGGATAAGATTTTGAATACTTGTTTTAAAGACATTCTCTTTATCACAATTTTAATATGACCTTATCCTTGCATGGTGTGATTTATGCTAACCAAGAGGCATTTTGGAGGCAGATATGCTGCTGTGTGTGTAGTGATATAGACTGAAACTGGATTGTGAAAATGTAGTTTATGGGGTTGCTGTAAAAAAAGAGTGTTTACCTGAGTTATGTGCACAGAAGCATTACATGACAGGACTTTTTACTCTCTGAAGCTGGGATCATCCCACTCTGATTTCCACATTACATTACACTTAGCTGAGTGACCAGGGTGCAGTCCCTGGAGCAATGTGGGTTTAGATGCCTTGCTCAAGGGCACTTCAGCCATGGATGAGGGTGCAGGAGAGCGTTTGTTATTTACTCCCCCACCCACATTCTTCCTACTGGTAGGGGGTTCGAGCCTCCGATCTCAAGACCAACTTCCTAACCATTAGGCCACAGCTGCTGACACACACAAACGCTGACTCTACTTCAGACAGTAAAGACTCGTTCACACACAAACCCTGACAGAATTTTAGAAGAATTTACATGGTGTCATGTTCTATTAGTTGTTTAAATCATGACGAGAATGTAGTCACTGAAATTTCGTTCTTCAGTGTGAACACTCATATCATTGTAGCTTTCATTATCATCGTCTCATGAAGGGTGCACGCCCGAAACGTCATGAATGATTAAAAACTTTTTGTGGGAGCACACTGGTGTCGCAGACTTTGTTTCTGTTTTTTTTTTTTTACTTAAAGCAACACTAAGTAGCTTTTGTCTTTGATTGCCCTACAGGTTGAAAGCAGAATTAGAACTAGAAGGAGACGGCCCGCTCCTCCAAACGTACTTAGCGCTGTTATACCCCATGGAAAGCAGCAAACACAAAGAAGAAGAGCCTTTCACCCAGTTAGTGAAGTTCATGAACCACTGAAATGATTTTAGTTTTGCTTCAGTGTTGCTTTAACGGAAGACACACCCTGCTGCTCCGAGCTGGTGCTGGTCCCCCATCTCTGGAAGAGGGAGGCAGTGGGGGGTGTGTGCTGGGACAGGAAGGGTAGGCGTCTCCGGGGTGCGTCCCTATTCTCATCCCCTCTTCTTCCTCCTCCAGCACTCATCTTCTTCTTCTCCGTCTTCCTCTTCAGCTTCTTAAAAAAGTCAGGCATCTCCACCTCCTTGTTGTCCCACAACCCATGGCACTGTTGAAGGGGAAGGCAAAGTTGGTGTAAATCCTCTCTAGCTATGGCCTAGGTCTTACTGAACAGCTCTGCTCGGTGATGAGCAGTGAGGGGTATCCTGAATTCAAAATCTACAATCCTGTGCCAGATATTTCTAATGACCTGGTTCTACCTGTGTACTTAACAGATGACTTCACATGCTAATTCTTCTACCTACCTGAATTTTTTTGTGAACATATGAGCTCATTTAGTGAATGGATGGAACATATACGTGATACTGGACTGTAGCTTCTGAAGGCAGGTTGCCCATCACTAGCCAGGTTTACAAACAATTTATTGTAAACGGGCCTACTGGTCTATATTATGCAAAATAAACAGTACGTTTAGAATCAACCACATTGGTTTTACAAATGTACTGTATACAGTCTGTGCTATTTAAAGGCACTGGTCCAGGCAGTGATGTACAATACCAAATTGCTTTCACAGTGTTAGAATCACAATCTGTTTTATTGGCCAAGTATGTTTACATATACAAGGAATTTGACTCCGGTAGATATTAGCTCTCTATATACTCAACATATAGACAAGTGTAGTAGTATACATTCAATAGACAAATAGAAATATATAGAGACATACTGTACAATAGAAACAACAGTACACAGTCAGGAGACAGGTGAGAGTGGTAAGCTTGCCTTGAGAATGGAACGATGGAAGAATAGAGCCAGCAGCTGCAGCAGGTCAAAAAGCACATAGCCATCCTTCTTCTCCACGCCAACGATGTTGGGCAATGCGAAAGGACGCTCAGCGTTGATGCCACGGTAAGTAGAGGTAGTCCATGGAAAAAACCCAAACTGGGAGAAGTACTTCACAAACACAATGAGCTGAGGAGACAGAGACAGCCAGACACCAACCAATTAACATTCAAGACAATTTCAGTCTCAGTCTCATTACTAGCTTATGCTTTTTAAACCCCTAAACATGCTTTCAGTCGCATTATGAATTCATTACAAATATAGCAAGCTAAATACCATAATTAACACCAAGGGCCACATGACAAAGTACTCTGCACCTCTCTCTTGGCTGATTTAAAGAGTTAAAGTAATACTAAGTAGTTTTCCTCTTTGGTTGCCCTACAGGTTGAAAGGACAATAGTCTCTCATTCGAAGTACAGAGAGACGGCCCGTTCCTCCTGCTTGTGGTTATAGCCCATGAAGGCGAGCAAAGCAAATTCGAATTTGATGAGCCACTGAAAGGGTTTTGGAAACATTATCTGAAGGGTTAAAAAAATGCTGCGTTTACTTAGGTCACCTCTGTGTAGATGATGGCGGTCATCCAGAAGCGCTTGGTGGGGCGCGGAACGGAGAGCATGGCCCAGAGGAAGATGAGGATGGGCAGCACCAGAGACAGCAGGCAGGCAGACACCATGTGGTTCAGGATGATGACGAAGTAACACAGCATCTCCGACTGAGACACCATGGTGTTGTAGAGGGCGAAGACCAACCGCAGGGGGCGGGGCAGGGAGTGGTAGAACTTATCAGACTCCTCGATATCCTGGCTATGAAACATACTGTCCACATACAGGGAGGGGGAACAAGAAGCATAAAGGTACAAGGGGCACACAAAAGCAGTCAGACAGAGAAGAGAGCAGACTTTAGTGGGATTTATTTACAATATAATATTTTTAAGTGATTCTGATATAACCAATGTTTTGTTTTTGTTGTTAGGAGATGGGTTGTCTCTGATTTGTGTCATTAGTGACAACAACTATCTTTAAGGGATACAATACTGCAAGGGAATAGATACACAGATGCAATGGTAAAGGGACCTTACTCATTAAGCAGGAGCTCACTGGCTGTCAAGGCTCGTGTCCTTTCATCCAGGGCTGCAGGGTCTGGGATGTTTTCAACCAGGTCCTCTTCCGTGCCTTTGTCACATGATTCCATCTCCAC
Source organism: Coilia nasus (assembly GCA_027475355.1). Lineage (NCBI taxonomy): Eukaryota > Metazoa > Chordata > Actinopteri > Clupeiformes > Engraulidae > Coilia > Coilia nasus. The sequence goes on along the minus strand of CM050216.1, from coordinate 4,112,007 downwards.
CTCTAGAGCATGCATAAGTTCCTCTCTGAACTCTTCTTCTGCCTCACTCCGTTCAACAGCGCCAGCATCATCCCCTTTAACAGCTCCACCCTTTTCGGTGACCCTGTCCTCTTCAACAGATTCACTGTCTCCAACAGCACCCCTGTTTTCAATTGCCCAATCCTCTTCAACAGAATCATTGTCTTCAACAGCCTCATATTCCTCAACAGTAATAATCTTTTCAACACGCCCATCCTCTTCAACAGAGTGTCTCTCGTCATCCACACTGATAGAGAGAGGGGGAGGAATGAAAGGGAAGAAAGACAAGGGAGGAACAATAAAGTACATCTATCTAACACTAACATACAATTGTCAGTATGTAAAGACTTAAGACTGGTAAACTTAAAAACTGCCTTTTCAAAGACTTTTTGGGCACTCAGAGACTTTTCTTCTAAAGACAGCCCTTCCTAGACACACATCCAGCCCTGGCAGATGGGCTCCCCTAGGAGCCGCAGTTCTACCTGAGATACTTACAAGCGGAGCTTTTTCTCCAACTCCCTGTTGGATTTCTTCTGCCACTACTGGACTACATCCTTTGTATAAAATTATTGTAATTATTAATATTACTATTGTTATTATCGTCATCATCATCGCCATTATTATTATTATTATTATTATTATTATTATTATTATTATTATTAGTAGTAGTAGTAGTAGTAGTAGTGGTAGTAGTAGTAGTAATAGTAATAATAAGAATTACACACTAAAAATAACAATGAATTAATAACAATAATAATAACATCAACAATAATAATAAACATAATAAACATGGAAACCTTTGCTTCACTTACTCAGCCATGCTTTCCTTCACATCCATAACTAGAAAACCACTCAGAAAGTGCAGACCTCCGCCAGGACAGCTCAGACCACCATCAAAATCTAATCTAATCTTTTGAGTTAGCCCATTTTTGACCTACCCTGAAAATGGCATCAAAATCCATTCAGAACTTTTTCAGTTATGTTGCTAACTAGCAAACTAACAAACAAACCATCGCTGATGATTACATAACCTCTGCTGGCGGAGGTAATAAATGCCCAATATTTGTACGAAAGACATGCCTAGCCGTTCTTACTCTTGAGGAGGTAAGTCGCTGTCAAAAGAGCTCAGGTCTACGCAGGCTGATTTGAGAAGTTTTCGGCGGAGCTCCTCAGGCCCTGTTGTCTTTGGTGGAGGCTGCAGCAGGTCATCCAGATCCTCCTGTGTAGGCTGCCGCGAGCCCAGCAGTGTCTCATCAGTAAGACAACTGGACAGTGGAGAAAAAGACAGAGATGGAGAGCAACATAATAAGAGCATGAAAAAAAATATGGAATAGAATAGTATTTAATGTCTTTTTACTGTCTACAACAAAATTTCTATACATATCTGACACCAAAAATCTTCTAAAGGACAAGAACCACAGCACTGATCCAGCAAGAATGTGAAAACTAAGATCTCATATTTTTAAAATGATGAAACGCAAGACACAGACATTCACACTCATGATCACAAAATATTATGCACATCTTAAATTTAAACATTGAAAAATATGAGATCTTAGTTTTCACATTCTTGATGTTTGCATAGCATATTGTTACTGTTTATGATCTTTAAATTGACAGCATTCCTGTTTATGGTCCTTTTGTGTTTGTATTATAATGCCATTTTTTCAGTTTTGCCTTGCTTTTTGTGTGCTGTACAACAAAACCCTGCTCGACAGTGCAATTGGTTTAATTGTAACACAAAGTTTGTTTGGCAGCTTTTCCTGTAAATGACATGCTACCCTATCATTGACTTCCATTGTATTAAAAGAGCACAACATGTGGTGGAAAGGCATTTGGAGAGGAAGAATTACACAAGGTACATCTGATCTGATTTGATTTTTGAATTCTACAGGAAAATGCATTTCTTTTCACATAGTTACACTAATGTGTGTGGAATACTAAAAGAGCCAGCAATGTCGGAAGTTGAGCAAAAGGCTTGTTCACCAGAATTCCCAAAATGACCTGAAATTTCAAAGGGCTGTAGTTTTGGAGCTATTAGTGATACAGACGTATCCTATGTGTTGTGTGGGGGTGGATGGGAGAGCTATGTGTCCTGTGTGTGTAGGGACTGTATGTCCTATGTGTGTGTGGGTTTAGGTGGGTGTCATGAGGCGAGTGTATGTATGTGTGTGTGGGGGGGGGTATGGGGGGGTGAGGACTGTGTGTGAGGGGAGGTGGTGAAGGGGCATGAGCCAGGGAGCATAGGGGTGTGTGTGTGGGCCGGGGGGGGCGTGTGCTGTGTGTGTGTGTGTGTGGGTGAGGGTACAGTACACAAGGAGCAAGGCTATGCTGTGTGCTGGGGGGGGGTCTTGAACCACAAGGGCTGTGTGTTGTGGGTGTGTGGGGAGGGCATAACACAAGGATCAAGGCTATATGCTACATGCTGTGTGGAGGGTGAGGGCTGTGTGTGAGGAGAGGAGGGTAAAGGGGCATGGGGCGCACAAGAGCTATGTCCTGGGGGGACGAGAGGCTGCGTGGGGGGCATGAGGCAAGGAGCAAGGCTGTATGCTACTTGCTGTGTGGGTGTGTGTGTGGGGGGTGGTGGTGAGGGCTGTGTCTAGGGGGGGTGGCATGAGACAGGCTATGTACTGCGTACTGTGTGTGTGTCTGGATAGAAACTTCTCCTGAGTCTTTCAGTCCTAGCCAAGTGGTTGCATAGGCGTCTTCCAGACCTCAGTGGTTTAAGCAGTCCAGGGTGAGAGAAGTCCTTTAAAATCTTTTGGGCCCTTGAAAGTACTCTTCTGGAATGGGTGTCTTGCAGAGCAAGGAGTGGAGTGCTGATGGTGCGTTCAGCTGAACGTACAACTCTCTGCAGAGTACTGCAATCTCTGAGTTCCCATACCAGGTGATGATGCTACCTGTTAGTACACTCTCTATGGCTGAAGTGTAGAAGGCCTTCAGGACAGATGAAGAAACCTTGAATTTCCTTAGTTGACGAAGGAAGAAGAGTCGTTGTCTGGACTTCTTCAGTACATATTGTGTGTTAACAGCCCATGTAAGATCTTTAGTGATGTGTACACCAAGGTATTTAAAACTTGGGACTCTCTACAGGTTGCCTGCCCATTTTTAACTGATGGAGTCACATTTGACTCCAGAATTTGTTGGAACTTAATGGAGTCCATTCTTCCCTCTATTTGGGAGATGTTCCCTGTGCCAGGAGCTGCAATACAACCCCAAAGAATGATTGATCCACCCCATGCTTAACAGTTGGACAGGTGTTAATTTCATCAAAGTCTGTGCCCTTTTTTCTCCAAACACACCTCTGTTCATTCTGTCCAAAAAGTTTAATTTGAACTTAGTCAGTCCACAGGACTTTTTCCCAAAATGCAACAGGCGTATCTACATGTTCTTTGGCAAAATTCAAGCGTTGAATTTTGTGGTAAGGACGCAGGAGAGGTTTTCTTCTCCTGAGTCTCCCATGAAGGTCATATTTGTGCAGGAGTCACTGAATAGTTGAATGGTGTACGACAACTCCATGCTTGACAAGTCTTCCTGTAGTTCTCTTGCAGTCAAGCGGGGGTTCTTTCTTGCCTTTCTTGCAGTTTGTCGAGCAGTTCTTGGTGATGTTTTTGATGGTGTTCCAGACCTTGGTTGGACCTCCACTGTTAGTTGCCATTTTTTGATGGCATTGCACACAGAGGAAACTGGTACCTGAAAACACTTTGATATGTTCTTATAGCCTTGTCCTCTGTTTTATCATTCTAGGAATCTCCTTGGAGGAACCCATGGCTGGTGATTGTGTGGACAAAGCCAGAGGAGTCTGGGCACTAATAAAGCATTGAAACTCACATCACCAAGTCTATCCTAATGATGACTGTGAACAATTGATGAGCCTACAAGGTTAATTGAGGGCTCACAGCCTTTGGCTAACTGTGAGACTTGGCTACAAGGTATTATCTATACAGGGTGCTCAAACTTTTGCCATGCCAGTTTTTGTTTTCTGTTACTTTGAAAATGCAAAACATGAAAATGAATCATGATTTCGTTTGAAAATGTAAAGGGAATGTATCATCTGTAAATTCATGTGTTTTGACTATCATGTCATCTTCCACTTGGTTAATCATTCAGAGTAACAGACATTTACACAAAGGGTGCCCAAACTTTTGCATATCACTGTAGCTACCTAGCTACTCTTGCCACTATCGTAATATCTCTGCCAACATAGGTTTGTTTTTCAACAGTAAGGCACTTTAATAGTGGATGCATAGGTCCAAATATACCCTGTGACACGCATGGGGACAAACATTAGAGAAGTGTTTGTGCATGCATGTGCATGTGTCTGTGTGTTTGTGTGTGTGTGCGTGCGTGTGCATGTTTGTGTGTGTGTATGTGCATATGTGGGTGTGTGTGTAAACCTGGATACGCTGCTGCCCCAGGACATTTTGGAGCCGGCACTGGGTAGCTTGGTGTATCTGCGGGGGGAGCTGGGCATGTCTGGGGGGGAGGCAGGAGGGGGGCTCAGCTCTTCGTGAGGATACAGGGAGGCCTGCGTGTTCTGTCTGGACATCCAGCTCTGGTAGTACTGCCTGATGCTGTCCTGGGTCACTTCCCTCCCCTTGCAATGTCACACACACAAAGAAGGGCAAAATGCCTTTTAATACACGATGGCCACTCTGTCGTTATGATGACAGCATATTGTGTCAAAATTGGTGACCAGGGTCAACATATTCCATATCGACTGATAATATGGGTGGTTTTATATACAGTACTGTGCAAAAGACAGGTGTGAAAAAATGCTGCCAACTAGTAATGCCTTCAAAAATGGAAGTGTTAATCATTTATGTTCATCAATTAACAAAATGCAGTGACTGAACAAAAGAGAAACCTAAATCAAATCAATATTTGGTGTGACCACCCTTTGCCTTTAAAAGAGCATCAATTCTTCTAGGTCTATTGCATAGAGTTTTTGAAGGAACTCGGCTGGTAGCTTGCGCCAAACATCTTGAAGAACTAACCACAGATCCTCTGTGGATGTAAGCTTCCTGACATATACAACCAATTTGGTGTAATTGGTTGATCATACACCTGACTATAATCCTGCAAAATCCCTGACTTTGTGTGTACACCTGTGTGTGAACTGATGCTGGTTTGAAGGCACCTGCCTAATTTTTGGACATTACTGTATCTTTTTAGCCATCCACATGTTTAATGTTAAAACACCCATAAGGCTGAAAGGACTTAAGGCATAAGATGGGCATACCTTGTTTTTTGACAAGTGTTCGGCAGGTGCACACAAAGTGTACAAATTGATTTGAAAATATGGTTTAGTGTATTTGTCTTTGTGGGACCATGTTGATAACAGCTGATCTCACTTTTATACCTCTTCTATATTAACAAAATCAATCAATCAACAAATTTCATTGAAAGTCCAGTACATGCCTGTGAATTTTTTGTAACTTCTTTTGGACAAAATCATCTGCCAAACCCTTACTTAACTAACATTTCTATCCGTTTATTTAGCAATGGTCTTTTAAGGTTTAAGGTAAACACAATGTGTATGCTGACTTGTTAAATACTGTACCTTATTTTGCTGTTCGCTCAGTAGGGCCCTCTCATGTTTCAGGACCCTGGATATGTCTAGGTTGTCCTTACATAAAGAGTTCAGTCCTGCTGTGAAGTCATCCATTAGGGACAGCAAAAAGACCCACAGTAGAGTCAAGGTGCTGATGATGCGCTCCAGTATACTCTCTATGGGGGCGGGGGTGGGTTGGGGGTAGTGGATGGTGAAAACATATTTTAACTGTAGTATCATATGTAATTTTAATCACACTGCTGTTTCTGTACATCTTCTGAAATAAAATAAGACCACATCAAATTTTCTCCAATGGAACAATGACATGAAACTGAGGTAGTGGACAGTGGAAACATGTTTTAACTTTAGTATCCATGTGTAATTTGAATAATACTGCTGTTTCTACACGTTTTCTCCAACAGACCAATGACATAAAACTGAGGAACCCAGCTTTATCCAATGTAATAACCTAGTTTCTGGCTAAAGTCACTTAAAGGTGTACTTCCATCGTGTTTTCATTAATTTTGCGGTGTTCTCTAGTATTAATAATTGCCCTGTGCGCTAGTGTTAATAAAAAAAATGTTCTAGTGCTTCTGTTTCAGGCTGTTTTAGTTTGGTAGAGAGAGTGGGGCGGGGAGAACGACACGATTTCACCAGAGGCACGCTCCCTGCAGCTTCCTTTGCCCCACAGTCAACTTGATAGCAGAGTGGTAAAGGGCCAAGTCAACTTGACAGCGCTAAAACTGCACACAGAATGTCTACGGAGATACAGCTGTATGTGTTTGATCCTGAATCCGAAGAGGAAGGAGAGATGGCACAAGCACAGTCGCTTCCTGACCGTTTGTCAATGAACGTTTCAGAATGGTAATATTTGCATGACAAAACACTGCAAGTGCCCGGCTAAATGCAGTTCAGTCATTCAACTAGCCTGCTAATCTTATGCCAGTCAGTCAAACAGGCTAACATTATTTAATTAAAGCCCATTCGGTCAGTTTCTCTTATATGTATCTCCGCGTCTACGTCACGCCGGAGGCACTTTTAGCATTGGGTCGTTTTTCCGCCTATTGTCTTCTTTTGACTGATATAGAAAACGGGGATAGAAAAACATTTTGATATGCAGCATGCATATGCAACTCGGGGTGACCTATCATATTTCAAAAGAGCAAGTACTAAACGGTTTCTCGTGGAAGTACACCTTTAAAAACATAAAATGAACAAATATAATAAACACCCGAGGTTAGCAGCAAGCTCCTACAGAAATACCTTTTTCTTTTTCTTTTTCTTCTTCATCTTCAGTCTCCTCCAGTTCATCTTCACTGGACTCAACTCTTCCCAGTCCTAAAGGCAACACTGGATCTAAGCAATATACAGTATTCACACCATTCCTGCTGCATACTTACATCATAGAATAAGTTCCAAGGTTAATAGCCGGGGGACTTATTTTCAATTACTTGGCCATGTGTATTATGTATTATATTATATATGTGTATGAAATTTCAATGCAGTCATTTGTTTTGATTTGTCATGTACAAGTATAATTCCATACTGTGAAACTGAGATCGAATCAAGAAAACTATTAAGAGTAATAATTGAGTCCATTAAAAAGGTGGAATACAGCTTGCTAAGGTAATACACGTCTTTAAACACAGCAACAATGATCACATGATTTATCGGCAAAATCTTATGTAGGTATAACATCAAATAAATTACTACATGCATTTTAACTGATTAACCACTGAACAAGGAACATTTTGGCACCTTTCTGCCTCTGTAGTTTCCTCATGTGGCGTCTCTCTTCCTTCTTCAGCTTGGACTCCTCCTTCTTGTGGCCTTTAAGGGCTGCCTTGGCACCAGCTACCCATGCCTCGTATGCAAGCTGAACACAGAGTAACAGACTTACTAAAGATCTGTGTGTAAAAAGTGTGTAAACTTGATACTGCTCGCAAATAAAATGGCCAGCTGATTTGCTACCAGTGTGTTCTGACAAGTCAGAGCCTTTGGAGTCTTTGATTTAATCCATCTGCCATTTGTAAATAAGCATTTAAAAATGTCAGGTGACAGTTCCGCTAGCCACCAGACTAGCTTTATGATTCTAAACCTCTGGTTTACGAGTGCTACAGCTTATCTATGATAATGCTAGCAGAACATTATAGTGCATAGTCTAACCAGGGGCTGGTTTACCAGGCTACTATAATTACTGAACATGAACATTAATGGTTAACATTGTAATGAGACTACCAGTGTCATTGTGCCTACACATATGTGTAATGTTATTAATTAAACAAACAAACAAACACATGTTCTTACCTGAAAAGCTGACTTCTTCTTGGGAGGCTTGTGTTCCTCCGGCTGCTCCTGTGTGTCCTCCTCTTCCTCTTCACTGTCACTCTCAAACAGCTCATAGCCACAAGAGTCCCCAACTACAATACACAAACATCACACACACACGTGCGCACACACACACACACACACACACACAGACATGCGCACACACACAGACACGCGCACACATAGACACGCGCGCAGTGTCTACAGCAGGCTAGGGCTTCTGTTGCGAGATGTGGGCAAGAACATATGCAGGCCTGCCAAAGTGTTGGGGTGGGAGGCTGAAGGACCTGGATTGCGCATCCATTGTGTGCTGGAGGTGTATTTATTTTGTGCATAAAAAAGCTGCTTCATGTGAGTGTATAAGACAATCAGTGTGTTTACATGGGAGTGTAATGATTCGAATCATTGGCTTAATTTGACTAACATCGAGTTACTGTTTTTATGTAAACACCTTAATTCGACTAGAAATCGGACAACCATAGTCAAATTAACACCCCGAGATAACTCGATTGTTAATCGGATCAGGGGTGCATGTATATGGTCAACCGGATTGGGATTAGGACTTTGCGTTCTGCGCATGCTTGTGACCCCCGCCCCCATGTCGCCACCCAGAAGTAGAAAGAGACGATATAAGTGTTGTCGTTGTCACCGTAAACAATCAACGCAGCGGCGCCTTTCCTCAGCAATTAGCAAAACTAAGGGTGCCGTTTGGCATCTCATTACTGTTTTAACCATGGTGATAAGCCACGCCATGAGAAACATAGCTTCTACTTTTATTCTCTTTCAGGAATGCTTGACGCTGTTGTTGTTATTGGTGGTGAAGAGGTAAACCGGAAGTAGCTCTATTAACACTAGTTGAAATTGGTACAGTACTACCTATCGTACCGGGGTACTAGGTGCTTTCGGCCAATGGTTCGAATTACTCACTGCCATGTATACTCGGACAATTGCAGTTGCCCCCCTAATAAGATAGTCGAATTAAAGCTATAATCGAGTTATTTGCCATCATGTAACCGCACTGATTGTCCATTTGTGTGATTCTCAAGCTAACTGCATGACAGCTGGCAGTACTACATGTGACTATTATGATAGTGGTTGGCCTGTTAATCCACTCTGTGGATTACAGCGCAAGAGACAACACTACATGTCTAGATTTTTAGTTACCCTCCAAGGAATAGGAGGTAGAGCAATTAGTTTGTTAGGAGAAAGTACTCACCACCAGGTTGAGATTGCCAGGGTTTCCACCATTTCCCTCCATCACAATCTTTCTCTGGACAAATGATCAAATTGTCACAATGTTACAATATAGTCAATATCTATCAAATCAACCAGACATACCTAGACAAAATATGAAGAAATCAGCCAATGATCATTTCTCCTATGCATGTCTAATCAGTTTCAGTTTAAGTCACAGCAAGTGTTTTCCAAACCTCTTTTTTCCAAGTCTGTCGATTTTTCCTTTGGTGGTCTCTGTTTAGATTTGATTTTCTCCATGCTGTGAGATAAGTCATAGCATGCTATAACTGATTATTATATCAGTAACATGATAACAGGTGTAATATACAAGTAAGTAGTCAGACAGAACAGCATGATGGGCTACTACAGGTGGGCTTGTTCATACTAGCCTGACCATCATTTTGTAAAATGTTAGCACTCTGATAAGGACGGGTAATTTATAGTTTCTTACTCTTTCTTCAGTGCCTCCACAGATTTCTTTTCCATCTCCAGTCGGGCGGCAACGCGCTTTTTCACTTTTGCTTCAAAAAGCTCAGCTCCCCTTAGAACAGAAGAAGGAAGGTAACACACTGCTAAACAGATTATTGGACACCTGACGCCACTCAGAGGTTCTTACGTTACACAGATAACAACCCCAGGATGCTGTAGCGACTGTTAACATCAAATATAATCTGAACAGTTTTTTCCCCAGTCAAGACTCCTGAAGGTATGGTAATCTTTTTCAGATAGACTAGACATCAGCCAGTGCAATAACGTGCTAGGATTAAGCTCACTGTTCTTGTCCTCTGTACTGTCACCAAATTAGGGCTCCATTGTGATTATTCAGGAGTAAGTTTGCAATGAGTTAAAGGTGAGGACTTTTTCAGATGTATAGTTACCTGGAGGCAAGGATTTTAGAGGCTTTGAGATCAGAAACCACATAGAGGAAGTAGTAACTAAGGAAGATTCTTCTCTGGGCCAAGAGAACAGTAAAACATATGGCATCCCACACAATCCCAGCTTCTCCCTCGGGTAGTTCACACTCATCATCTGGGGCAGCTGAGGACACACACAGCGCAATAGCAACTGACAAAAACACTTTTGTGCATTCTCAATCGTATTTACTGCTAAGTTCTGAAAAGCTACAGTTCTGAACTAAGGTACTCAAGACCCACCTGTTCTGTAATTAAGTAATCAGTCATCAAAGATCAAAGATTCTACAGTGCTCTGCTCTAGAATCTGATAGTAATCCCCAGGCATAGCCTGATTCCCAAATGCTCACATGTTGGTTGTAGGTCAATAGTTCTCAAACTTTTGCCGTCATGCCCCACCGTTTTTTAGCCCCACCTGTCCCCTATTACACTAGCAAAATAATAATGGTAGTAAAACATTGTGTCTGTGCCCCATACCATATTACATTTTCCTTTCACTCACCTGAACCTGATTTGATTGGTTTAGCCTACGAAGGACTTTGCTGATGTGTGGCTGTTTTGTTTTGTAATGTATGGTCTTTATTGTCAAGAATATTATTGATTAAAAATATTAATAAATATAATGAATATATTGTATTTTAATAAGAATAAAATATTATTAAATATAGGCATTAAGAAAATACATTTCCTCCTGTTGGTTGAACTTCACCTGTCAAGTCCCTATTCCCCACTAGTGGGCCCCAGCCTACACTTTGAGAACCAATGCTGTAACCCAACTACAAAAAAATGAATGAATTTGAACAACAGAGAGTACTGAATGGCCAAACCCACAGATAAGGTCTCACTTACGGACATCATAGCCTTTAATGGTACAGAACATGCTGAAGGCCTGGATCATCCAGCAACCATTTCTCAGCAGGCTGCTAAGGTACACACAGGATCCAAGCTGAAAGTGCAAATGAAGAGAGAGAGAGAGAAATAGTCAGGCCTGAATATGTTCAAACTTCAAAAATCAAATGTGGAAGTGAGATAACCCGTCTACACACGTACAGACAGCAGGTTCTTCAGGCAGATGACCACACATGTGTAACCAATGAGCCAGTCCCACAGGCGAATCACATAGCACACAGGCTGCATTAGCAGAGACCCTCCAAACAGCATGAAGTAGAAACAGGCCAGCAGGTAGCCCATGCAGAACACGTTGATCCGCGTCGTCCCGGTGATGAAGATGAGGCACAGCACCAGCCAGAAGAAATAGCTAAACACAAACACTTTCACCATGTCCAGGTAGGACCTGTAGAGACAGACACATCATGACTTGACTTTGTGAGGACGAGCTGTGGTGCTGATGTAAACAACTTCAAGTGGGAGGTCTAAAACAAATAGGTCAAACCCGTGTGAGCTACCACGTGTTACTAACACATGAAGTAAGGGATAACAGCCGCCGAAGCATGTGCATTCGATTGAATTAATCAACGCTGGCGGAGCCGAATAACTTCCTGCCGCAAAGTCTTAAAAAGCAGAGCAGAAAAGCCACCATTGAATTGGTTGTTATAGTTACCATTCTATGATTCTCAGAATTGTACAACTACTTTCCATACTTGAATGGTTCGACGGCATTAACGTATACCCCACCAGCCAATCAGAAAGCAGCATTCTATTTGATCTTAATATGTTATGTAGACTTTGTGGTGCTGATGAAACCAGCTTAATGGGCTGGTTCTGATCTGAGGTGAGAAAGATTCAGGCCCGAAATGTCATGAATGAATAAAAACTTTTTGTGTGACTTTTTGGTGCCGCAGACTTCGTTTCTGTTTTTTGAACAAACACATGTACCTGCAGTGAAGATAGTTGCTGACGGGCGTATACTGATTAAGGGTGCAGGGGTCTAGGCAGCGACTTATCTCCACATTCTCTCCAGCGAGCAGACGCACAGCTGCCCTGTTCTCATCCTCAAACACCTGCCACTGCAGAGACGCCACCAGCAGGAGGAGATAGTCATCTACACATGACACACACAGAGAAAGGTGAGAGACATAGAAAGGTGACATTGAGAAGGATAAAATACACAGTAGGTAAAATGTGACAAGATGTAAAAAGATGTAAAAAGAAAACATGTAAAAAGAAAAAAATATGTGCATGTGAACATTATTGTCAAATAATGTTAAATTCTTTAGCAACTAATAATAACAAATAATAATAGAATTTACTTGTTAGTGCCTTTTACGACTATCAAGGTCACTTTACAACAGATAATACAAACACAATAATGAAAGGGGGAAAATAACGATGAAAGATAAGATAAAAAACAAATCTGAGGTAAGTAAGGTCATAGGCCAATCTGAACAGGTGAGTTTTGAGGGTCGATTTGAAAAGGGAAAGGTGAAAATTCTTAAAATGGCATGTTACATTACATTATGTTATGTGGGATTCGCAGGAAAAAGTACTGTCTAGGGTCACACCCAGACAACACCCAATGTTGATTTTGTACCATTGAGGAAAACCTCAATTTGATCAGTTTAATTTAAGGGATATTTAAAGAAAACCAGATTTTTATTTCTGCAGTCTGTAAGGAGAGTAGGGCAGAAGGTTAGAGGTGGGCTCACTGGTGAGGAAGAGTTGGGTGTCATCCCAGTAACTGTGGAAATTGATGTTGTATTTCGAAAGATAAGAGGAAGAGCAACAGACTAGAGTAGAAAACAGCACAGTGAGTACATATATAGTGTTGATTTCAGGTGGGTATTTAAACTTACAGAGAATGAAGGCAGGATCTGGCTGCATGGCATAATCTGGAAGGTACAGCCACTTAATCAGGTTGGAGGTGAGGGCACCAGCAGACGTTCTCCAAGGATAGTCTGGCCAGAGATCGGACAGATGGGTCAGGGGTCACAGTATCACACACAGCACAGGACACACGCTGTTCGAGTCTCAAACATCAATTATGTAGCATTCATTACATCATAGCTGCCAACATTTGAGAAGCTACATCAGATTTCATCGGCAGTAGTTAAACACATTCACTTGATTGTTAACAAAAAAGTCTGGATACTTAAGTGGGAAATTACTGGGACAAAACGAGAGGGGTGGAGAGGTGGGTCTAAAATACAGAAGAAACCCAGAAAAAAGGAGGAGTTGGCAGCTATGTACTATATAGCCTTAGTAGATGGGTTATGACCGAAGTAAAAGGGTTGCTTGCACAAGAAAAATTTGGAGGCTAGTAAAGCTGTGGTTAGCATGTACCCATACCAAAGCAGAAGGCTGGGGGAAAGCCAAGACAGAGCAGGTACTGCAGGACTATAAGGCTGGAGGTGAAGTAGCAGTATTTAGGCCAGACCTCTCCTATGGCTTTTCTTCTTCGATGGGAGAGGACAGTTATCAGGGCAAAAGAATGCAGCAGAGCGAAAAAGTCCATTCTCTGGCCAATCACATTCACCGCCACCACAAAACACACCTGAAATGAAAAACATGAAGACTTAATAAACAAGGTGTGCTAAATATCATTTACACAGTTATTTTCTGTGAATTATTTAGCTAATTTTGTTTTGTCTGTTAAACATTAGAAAGTTCTAAAAAATCTGCAAAAATAAAGTTATTGTATGTATTATATTATGCTAACCTTAACCTATAAAGTGAGCAAGCAACTGATTGAAGTAGTTTAAACCTAATGACAAGAGGTTTGTCTGTATGTGGTATGTACGTGTTTTTCACCTCCAGGCCGAACTTGTAGAAGAAGTAATTGATGAAATACTTGAGGCAGGGGATAATGCCATGGTCAAGGTGCTGCCGAGTTATCCCTTGGAAGATGGTGGCAGTCGGCGGGACCTTCAAGTCGTTCCGCAAACGGTAGTGGAGCTGACGCCGATGAATGGTTACATCAAACACAAGCAGACCCAGGACCAGCAAGTGGTTCTGACACACAGACACAAAGTTTGAATATAGACACTGACGTTTGCATTTATATTCATCAAAAATGGTTACACAGTGTGCACACCTGTTATAAAAAGGTGCCTAAAACAAAAGTATCGAAAAAGAGCTTTTGCTGAAAACATCACTTTTAGGAACCTGAGTAAAAGAAAAGAGTTACCAAGGGAGCAGACCTCCATTTCTTTGTTTGGATATGTATATATATATATATATATATGTGTGTATATATATATGTATTGACCACACATAAAAGCAAAGGTATATTGGGCCACTTTTTGCCAAAATTTTGAAAGACCCATAAAAATACTATTTAACACCAAATAAAACCCTCCCAAAAGATCAGGGTTTCTTCAGTCAGGTGTCCTCTATTAGACTATAAAGAGAATCCATCGTTTTAAAGTCTTTTTTAAATTTTAAAGGTGTTTAATTGTTAGAAGCTCCTTTCTGGGCCAAATGGGCTGTGATCAGGTAAAATGGGCCACATGTTCAGATAAAATGGGCTGGTGAATAGATCCACTGCAGGACTCCTTAAAAGGTAAAAGACATTTATTTTTATTTGAATTGTTTTTAGACACAAGAACATATTAACTATTCTATGCTTTTATATTTATGTCAGCTCTTTGTTAGCATGGTCTGGGGGACATGGTCTCCGACCAGATTCATGCTTTGCTAGCCACCTTTCCCAGTTAACTGCATTGCATAGTTAGCCTTGGTATATTGAATGCCCTTGCTTCTGTGGACTGACATTCTCTCTCTGTCTCTTCCTTTTTACTTTTTATTTATTTGTATTTTTATTTAAAAGGGTCAATGTACATTTATCAACATTTCCATTTGAATAAAAAAATGCAAATGGTAGTTAGCAAAGTAGCTAGGCTAATTTTCATCTGTAGTCCCTTCACGTCAGCCTCCTTGTTTTTTTGTTTTTTCTTGCCTATTTCCTGTGCAATACAGCAATTAAAAACTTCAAGACTTCAATAGCTTTTAATTTGACAAGACTTGTGTGTTTAAGCTTTCACATTAAGTGTAAATTAAGGTAATCTAATGCTTATTATGTAGCGTGCTGTATTGTTGTCATTGTATATCTGCAAATATCATTATTTTGATTTTAATTTCCTGAAATTGATGAAGTAAAGTCAGTAAAAATGGTGGCCCATTGTAGCTGAGGCTAATGGCCCATTTTATCTTAACAGATTCAGGTAAAATGGGCCGGCAACTAAAAGGTGTTTTTAAGTCAGAAAATCAATTTTTGTGTAGCTATAACCATGTTTTCTGATAAAGGACATCAAGACAATATCAACGATATCTTACTTTTATTACTTCATTCATTTCTTAACATTATATTATATATATATAATATTATGTGTGGTCAGTACCTTGAGGCATGGCAGGATGCGATCCCCACACTTGTGCAGAGCCCCACACCATACAGCTGGATCCACAGGGTCCACGTACAGAATGGACTTCCTCAGCAGTTCCTCCATATTGGTAATAGACCAGCTGCCATTGATGGACACCAACCCCTAAGATCAATAAGTAGTTAAACCAAAGGAATTCCCTCTATTACCATGTTAATCAAAGGCAATGCAATACAGCAACTCTGTATACAATGTGATTAAAGTTGAGATTATGGACAAGAAGTGGCAGACGATGATGCTGATGACATAAACCTGTATACAAAGTAATTAGAAGTTGGGATTGATGACAAACAGAGGCTAACATCCTGGGTTCAGAAAGTAAAAATCCAGCCAACTCACTGCACCTGCTGATCCTAATCAGTACATTTCTTCAGCCAGGTAAGTGAGCTAATTAGTGAAATCACCTGTATTAGGAGCATAGGCAGAAGGAATATATGGCAGGACTTTTACTTTCTCAAGCCAGTTTGCCCAGCTCTGACAGTAAGGGACAGGCATGATACACACTCACAATGGTACAGTTGGAGGAGTATTCTAGGGGTTTGATAACTTTGAGCTGGTACATCATCTTGCACACGACTATCACACACGCCCACACGGTAGACACACTAGAGGCCAGCCGACGCAGCTGAGGGAACGGCAGCGCAAACGTCCACAGCACCAGGAACACAAAGTTCATGAGACACACCTGTGAAAGAGAGAGTACACATGGGAAAAAGGTGTGCCGCTAAAGGGGGGTAGATCGGGACAATTCAAGGGGCCCAGAGTTTCACAGGGGCCCACAGAGGACTATCATATGCAATTTCTAGCGGCACCCATGACAGGAACTACAATATGATATCATGGCAAAATGTAAATGCTGTATGAAAAAAACACATGAACAAAATTCATAATACTTGTGCATTTTTAAGCATCAAAATGCATGTGTTTTATGAGTACAGTATTGTAATAGAAAATAGTTTCTCTAGTGACAGAGATGGAAAGATTGGAGAACAAATCAAAACAAACATAAACGTGACAATTTTGCAGTGACAGATTAAGCCAACTGATGTTCCAAAAAAAAAAAAAAAAAAAAATGTTAGCATATGTATTTTACCATACGTAGTTTTGCTAAAGCATAGTTACAGGAAAACTCTTTTCCTACTCTTTAACCCAATCTCCACAATTACAGTGACTACTGGTGTGTATATCACAGCTCTGCGGTGTATCTCATAGCCTCCAGTGTCTGTAAAGCAAGAAAAGTCTGGCTACAGTGAATACAGTGGAAGTGGTTCACTTTGGGTCTACTCTGCAGGTGGCAACTGAGGACACTGTTCCCGGTGACTTTGTCCTCTTGGCCCAGCTTAATAATTCAGGAGAGCTGACAGAACCAGACGCTCTACTGGTTCATGTATCTGCTTAACAGCGTGAGACATTAGAGTCACTTATCTTCTCTTTCTCAGCCCTGTCTAGTATTCCTTGGCCCTGCCTGTGTACCTGTGATCTCTAAGTGGTACTCAGGTGTTGCTGCCTTGATCTTGATTGGCAAAAGGCCCGCTGCCTACTCACGCATTGCCTCCTCCTTTACCTTAACCATTTGGCTTTCTGTTTCTGTTTACGCCTGCCTTGACACTGCCTTGCATTTAAGAAATTACACAAAGTCATTCATTCTTCAAATAATTTTCTTTAGCATTTATAATATATGTGTGTGGCTTCCCCTTTATGTTGCCCTGCTTTCCTGGTTTAACCAAGACGGACGTGACAATGTGGATAGGAACTGGTACCAGTCTGGGAACTGTGTATGTGTGTGTGAGTGAAAGAAGGTAAGACAGAGAGACTAATTTATGGCACATGTGTGTTTGAGTGTGTGTGTGTGTGTGTGTGTGTGTGTGTGTGTGTGTGTCTAAGGGAATCTAACCTCCTGCAAGCTAACCCAGATGATGCCAGTGGAGAGGAGTTTAAGGCTGTGCAGTTCCAGAAGCCTCCAGCAGAGGGCTTGTGTCTTATGCAGGAGATGAAGCACCTGCAGGAAGAGCACACCGGCGCGATCCACAACTAGCAGCCATGTGTTTACTGGCGCCTCTACACCCACAAACACACACACACACACACACAGTCAGTTAAATATACTTAATCATGAAATATGTAAGGGATAATGAACGACACTGTGTTCGGATATCAGAAAGTTAATGCACGTTCGAGATGGTAATGCCATTACACCTCGAAGTGCATTAACTTTCTGATATCCGAACACCGTGTCGTCCATTAATTTAATTTATTTAATTTCAGGTAATCATTTCCACGTTTTAATCGCTAAAACAAACTTATTTGTAGAACTACTTCCATCCGCCACAAGATATGTCTTTTCATAACTTGCTGGACAAACTGCCGTTGCTAATTCCAAACTGGAGGTTGCTATGGCCAAGACCCAGTCGTTAGTTCCATGACTTTGGTTGTTAAGTTAGCTATTCCAAAGTTCTGTTAAGCCTTGCTTAGCAAAATCACGTTAGTAGAGAGTCCAAAACAGCGTGACAGAACTAAAAGACGATCTCAGAGGCACATATAACATGTTGCAACTCTGACTTCCATTTGCTCGTCATTTGCTAAAGCTGTCACGTCTTTACCGTTTATTTACAGTTGACCACGAACTTGGCGCATTGATACATAACCATAATAAGGTCGGAAAGCAGGGACTAGTTCATAGGTGTGCGTAGCCTATATAGAAAGTTAATAACCGTTCTAAAGGACGCATCACAATGTGAAATGAACGAAGCCGTGGTATAAACATAATAACACACACAGGCAAAGGCACATAGCCAGTCAAATAGTACTTCACTAAATATACATAATTCTAACACAGATACCTACACACAAGCACAGAAAGATAGTCAGTGAAATATTAAATACCTAATTAAATACAAACAAAACACACAGAGATATCCACACATACACATACAACACACAGATATTCACATATATACACGCAGGCACTGAAACATACCAAGCTAAATAATATAATTAGAGATCCACAAAAATGCATGCACACAGAAAACAAAAACCAAACTCACTTTCTTCTTCAGCTGTCTCCTCCTCTTTCTTGTCAGAGTCAAAAGACACTTTGCCCTTGTCCAAAAAGAGCTTGTCCTTGTCCAAAGAGACTTTGCTATTGCCCAGAGAACGCTTGTCCTTGTCCAAAGAGAGTTTATCCAAAGAGACTTTGCTATTGCCCAAAGAGACTTTGCTATTGTGTAAAGAGAGTTTGTCTTTGTCCATAGACAGTTTATCCTTGTCCAAAGTAGCACTGCTTCCTGCACCCATTTGTTCTTTTTTGAGTCTAGAAGCAAGCAAGAACCACATGGAGATTTGGCTTTGTTTAGGCTCTAAAAGCATAAAGATAGCCCAGTTATGCAAGACAGTGTAATAGACTAACACTAGCATATGCCATACAAGCATGCGTCTTACCGGTGCTGTAATTTTTCAATATGTTCTTTTATCCTGAAAAAAAAATCCACTTTATTTTGATTTTTAAAAATGATTTACTCATTTTAAATTCACAATGCGAATCCTATAATCACATGCACTGGAATACCCTAAATGACTGTTAAAAGAGTAACCATCCAGGTGCACCATCCAGGTTTAACCATGCTAATACAGTGCATGCATAGTATCAAAGAAAACTAAGAAAGGTTTATTCCTAAAGAAATAATGCCACCCATACGTGTTAGAAATCACCATCACTTGGTCTCTCAGCTCCTCCTCACTGACCAGCAGGGAAAGGAAAAGAATCAGATCACAGAGTCTGCACACAACTACACAGAGGAAAATTTCACTTCACACAAATGCTTAGACATTGTCTGTCAGAATTAAACCAGATTTAATTGATTTCTGTTCCGTTTCTCCTAAAACCTCTTTAGTGTAAAACTATTATCAATTAGCACTCCATTTTTTATAATGTAATAAATAAAAATGCAGTTTTTACACTGTGCTTTCATCTTCTTTCATGTTCACCAACCAATATTTTGTGCAACCAAGTACAAATGCCCCAAATGACATATTCATAGGTAGTTAAATGTAGGCCTCCTTAATAAAGAACACTGTCTACCATTATTACGTCAATTTGCGCATCTCATTGCAGGTGAAACCTAGCCTGGTAAACCCGCCCCTCGTACTTCATTTCATTTTGTATAGAGGGTCTGGACCGGAATCTGTTGAGGTGCATGTAAGAGGACCGAGCAACTCCTATCCAATCAGCGAACAGAGGTGTGTTCGTGAACCATGACGTTGAATTTGTGTGCTACATTTGAATTGTAGTGCGTAGGTTGGCTAATTGCATACATGACGACCAGGCATTAGCAATTGGGTAAAGGCAGAGGCACTCGTTTTAAACTCCAGCAGAGTCCACACCTCCAGGAAACAAACGTTTTTCACGGCCTCCACTCCAGACCCTCTGTACAAAATAAAATGAAGTACGAGGGGCTGGTTTACCAGGCTAAGTGAAACCAGGTTTCCACATGTTTTTACACTCCCACATCTTTCATAAATCTGGCCTTAGGTAAAAATTTCCAATGAAGCCAGCAATCATTGGAAAGTCTTATGGGTAAGTCATAGCCCGACAAGCTAGCCCACATCAAATTGTGTGATCTTGCCACAACAAATACACCCGGAGCAATCCAAGGGGCGGCATCAAAGACTGTCTTGTCAAACTGCCTCTGCATGCAATAGGATAGCTCTATGACCAATCATAGCAATACATTTGTTTACCATAGCACTACACTAGTGCATCTTCGCAGCCGTGTCATCGTCCTGTTAAGCCTGCCCAGCGACTGTGATTGGTCCATCCAGTTTTGGGAGAAAAGCTACTAAGCTTCAATGGGTGGTGGCTAGACTGTACCCAGGACAGAAATTTCAATGGCTACCACTAGGGTATGTCTAGATTTCTAGGCTAGGTGTGTTAACGGCTGACATCTACAGAGGTAGGTGTGGGAGATAAAATATTCAGCACACCTGGCCTCGCTATCCTGGGTGGTGATGTTGTCCAGGTCAGTGAGAGACAGGAAGTCGGAGTTGAAGTAATGCAGCTGGAGGATGCAGGCCAGCAGGAACATGGCGGGCAGCAGGATGCGAGCAAACAGCTCCACTGTGGCGTACTGCTCCAGACCCAGGTCACGCAGCCTGCAGACATACGGCTCAGTCTTAAACAGGGCTATATTTCTCAACAGATCATCAGCCTTAATTTTTTTTTTTGGTACAGATTCATCAGTGCAGATTCATCATCCATCCATCCATCCATCCATGAGAGTAGGACACAGTCTTCAGCATTAGTGCTGTGCTCTTACCCTTCCTCGGACATCCCAAAGACCTGTCGCAGGAGGCCTGACACGGTCTTAAACTGGTACATGTAGATGGCGATCAGCACGAACATGGAGTAGCCCACCACCACTGCCCAGAAGTGCTTTAGCGTACGTCTCCACAGGTCATAGTGCACCTACACCACCACATCGGTACACCAGTACACACACGTATATATCAGAGATTGGCAACACTTACACCACCACACAGGTACACCAGCACACACACACACACGCAAATATTAGTGATTGGCCAAACCTACACCAGCACACACAGGTACACCAGCACACACACGCAAATATCAGTGATTGACAACCTGATTTCAGTAGCTACAATCCAGTACCATGTATTAGTTCCAGCCATTCGCTAAATCAGCTGATTCTAATTAGCACAACTTCAGGTAGGTAGAGAAGACAATTGTTGAAATAACCCGGATTAGGTGCAAAGGGATGGATGGATGGATGGATGGATGGATGGATGGATGGATGGATGGATGGATGGATGGATGGATGGATGGATGGATGGATGGATGGATGGATGGATGGATGGATGGATGGATGGATAGATAGATAGATAGATAGATAGATAGATCTGAATGCAGGTTACCCATCTCTGGCAAATACACATTTTAGAGCTGAATAATTTCATGCTTTGTCTGAGTTTATTTATGTCTTCACCAACAGATTTACTGAACATAATGAAGACCATAAAGAGTAAAAAAGAAGAGTATCACCTGATAGAGTACCACGCAGAACAGGAAAAGGCCGATGTAGAGGATCTTGTACACGACCACCTTTCCGGAAAAACTGACCACAAAGAACATGGAGCAGCAGAGGAAGATCCAGTACTTCACCAGCGTCCCTTTCACAAACCCACCCAGAACAGCCACGAAGCCAACAGGGTCACTGCTAGCCACTACACACACAGACAGACAGACAGACACACACAGACAGACAGACAGACAGACAGACAGACAGACAGACAGACACACACACACACACACACACACACACACACACACACACACACACACACACACACACACACACACATACATAGATTAAGGGAAATTCAACAGATTTACACATTTCCTGACAGACAATTATTCATATAATTCATCTTTACTGAATACACATCTCCATTTACTACTGAATTGAGCAGAGAGGACATGTCAGACAAAAGTACTGCAATCATAATAATATGAACAGAAGATTTGAATGAAAGATTCTCTGTAGTACAGCCATCAACACTATGGGGTGTTGTGCATAATAATCTACTACTTGATGAAAAGTCAAGTTTAAATTGGCTCTCCTGATGACGTTTACTTGTGTAGCACATTTCATACCAAAGACTTAGCTCAAAGTGCTTCAACAGTTTGGCAAGAAAACACAAAACACCAGAAATACACAAGACAAGATTTGTTGTAGTTCAGTTTCTTACGTGTTTCACTTTTACTATCTGGACACTCCTGTTTCTGCTTGCTCTCCTCTGCTTTCTCCTTCAGCTGTTGGTGGAGCATCATCCAGAAGCTAAAAGTATACCCCACCTTTGGACAAACATTTTCACCATGTTTTAACAGTACAAAATCACACCATTACTTGTGACCAGACCTGGCAAAATAATTCACAGTGACCAGTTTTTTTTTTTTTTCCGTACCAGTGAAAAGACAAGACAGTACACTTTGAAATGATTTCCTAACTTAAACAGTTTCAAACCATGCTTATTTTGAACTTGTTGGTAATAGCTGAATGGTGCAACTTAAAGGAACTTCAAATAGTAATTTTTAGTAAGAAGTTGATTAGGAAAGATGGGGACCTTTTGTTTAAAAAAATAAGTTTTTTTCCCCCCAAAATTAGGCCATATCTTAAAATTTGAATGTAAGACATCAGACTCATTTAGCCAAAATTGGGTCACATTTTTATATTGATCCCCTCACCTTTACACCCAGGTGAACACAGGGAGCGTCATAGCCGTAGAGGTCGAAGTCGATGAGGACAGCCTTGGGCAGGCTGGGGAAGAGCTCCTCTCGCTTGAGCCTGAAGGCACTGATGAAGCTGGCCACCAGCAGCACGGTGCCGTAGATGGCCAGGAAAGGGGCACTGAGCATGGCATAGTAGTGGCGGTCCCTCATCATCCAGATCACACACGACCAGACCAGCAGCACGAACCCCAGCCATGACGTGTACGTGATGCTCCACACCTGAGCAGGGAGGCACAGAGGACACCATTTACACTGCCTAGGAAGGTACAAAAATGCATACACGTGCATACACACACACACAATGCATCATACACACATGCGCACACAGAAACAGTCACACACACACACACAGTTGCGTGCGCATGCATTTGAGTACACAACCAATTTGTTCACTTAAAACAATCTCACACTCACACACACACACACACACACACACACACACACACACACACACACAAAAACACACAGACTTCTATTCTTTAATCCCACGTTTTTGTCTGTACCATCATGACGATGATTGCGCTGGCGTAGCTCTGCTTCAGGATGAAGGCTCTGAAGAGAGCGAGCCCGCTGGGTGGGTCCACTAGAGCAGTTGCCTCGGAGACGACGGGCATGTCATCATCAGTCTGCTCCGTCAAGTCCACCTTCCCTTCCTCTGACCCTGAGGACAGCACCATGTTTGTAAAACCCAGAATGGTTTATTTTCATGAAGGGTAATTACAATACTCCTACTACCTGTACAACACTATTACTGTTTGTATTATTGTATTGTGTTATTTCTTGTTGGCAAAGTGCTTTGACTTCATGGCTATGGTGACATTACACTGTAATGACCAACGAACAAAACTGAATTGAATGGAACTGAACACTGAAAAACAAGTACGAATGGACTCATGGTTTTGGTTTATCTCTACTTCCTTGGATCTACTTAGAATTCTGAATGAATACCTTTATGGTCAATCTACATAACTGAACACATCAGTCGGCTTTCACCTAAACATTTTTAAAACGTACACTTGGATATAAACAAAATATGTACAGAAATTAAAAATGGTGGCACTATCATAACTGGATTCTGCCACTATTAAAAGAACATAAGGGATAGGTACCATCACTTAGATAGTCTTGTGGTCTGTATACAGGAAGTGCAAAGGATTCTGGGAGCAACATGTCTGACATCTGAGAATCCAGTGAAGGGATGCTGTGCTTCTCCCATCTGTTGCTCATCACCAGGTTAAAGGCCTGTACAGGTATGGTCAAATAGTTATGTTTTCAGTTAAAAAGTCGTCCTCGTACTCTGATTTGAAACATCTCAAAATACACTTGTGTTTACCTCTAATCTGGTGGGTGATGGAGATATAGCCTCTGAGAAGCTGGGAGGTACCTCACACATAGCAGATAGTTCAGCCTCCTCTGTGTCCTGCCACAAAAGCAACAACCCGTGGAGTACTTTTTATTAAAACCAAGGAAAAAAGTCACACTGACATTAACATCTCATCACATTTCATCACAAGCCTGCTCAGCAGCTGACACGTTTCATTGAACTAAAAGCCCTTTGTTTATGAAAATAATATTTCTTTGTTAATATAAAAGTGTAAGTAAAAGACAGTCACTTTGTCACCACTGTTTGTAAAATGTGCACTGAAATGTCTGTTTATTCTCAAAACTTGCACAGTTCCTAGGATGAGCAATAGGCAGAGACATTATTCTGAAACACTTTCAGCTGGGCTTTTTGTTCCTGGTTTAGGGTTTAACGCAACACTAAGTAGATTTTTCAACCTTAAAATAATGTTTTCAAAATTGTTTCAGTGGTTCATCAACTTGTAACTGGGTGAAAGGCACTCCTGAATTCAGCCCTTTGCTGCCCTCCATGTGCTATAACTACACTAAGTAAGTTTGGAGGAGTGGGCGTCTCTATGTTTGAATGAGAGACAATCCCATTTGCAACCTGTAGGGCGACCGAAGACAAAAACTACTTCATGTTGCTTTTTTGAGTGGATATACCTGGGGATCACATGACTGTGGCTATGGTGGATATTGATCAGTCAAGTTCACTTGTGCATTACTCTTGTAGGATTTCTTTTTGTAAGTGAACAACCTTCTCTCTCAGTGAATTTATCCCATGAGCTAACTCCATGTTTGCTCTGTTTTGTTAGTCGGAAACCCTGAATTCTTGTAGTGCCTGATAATAACCTGTACGTTGGATATTCTGTATGATTATTCCCCTGTACTGAATGAACTGTGGAATTGCTTAATTCTAAATTAAGGTTTTGTGAACTGTCAATTCTTATCTCTGCTCATCCTGGGCATTTATTTTTGTGCCCGTTTACTTTTGATTAACTGACTGAGTGATCTGACACTTCTTGATATCTGCAGCTATGCCCATGACCACATCCTGACAGTTGTCCTATAAAGGTATTTATATTGTATCTTTGTTGTAAAAGAAACGTAATATCAACTAACAAGTACAAAACAATTTTAGCCATATGCCTCCATTTGCCTGTGGTACGTATACCCTCACACTACCAAGGTACTATCAGATAAACAGGATAAGGTTGTGTCCTGAAAACTTGATTCACCTTAATCGTACTACAAGCTGTTTGAATTGTTTTGTAATCACGTAACTCTTTACCACACAGCTAATATCTACTCATGATCCACTAGATCTCCATCCCCTTAGTACTCTGCAGAGGCTGGGATACTTGTCTAGTTGGGCTACCGCACCAGCACAGCCAGGGAAAGTTAGAGCAAGGTGTTAGTAGTAGGGTTAGTTAGATAGTAGCACTCTATTCAATTTTGCTATGGTAGCTCATTTAGATAAAGCAGCTCAACTCAACAGAACACTGATCTTCTTTGCAGGTCCTGAGCACTAGAAACAGCCAACATCATCCTTCTAATAATTGTGGAGTTCGTAAGAGAGCACTTAAGGCAGGGGTGAGCTACCCCTCTTGTATGTTTGATTTGGTCTTTCGTTCAAATATACACAGTTCGGCTGGTCCAAAGCTTCCATTAAGATATTTTAAGACACACATAAACAAGTGCAATATCTGTCAGCAGGGGCGCTGCTAAGCAGTCTGCATTAAGGGAGATTAGTGCCCCCCCCCCATGCGAGGACCAACCACGAGGTGTAGAAATGTCAGTCATACGTCAACGACACGCCCCTGATCTGATCCCCACTTTGCTCCCATTAGCATGAACTACCACCACTACAAGTATCTTGGGATATCTACCATCTTTGCACAAATGCCCCCCTGTTAATTCAGGTCTTACCTCTGTGTGTAGGTGGACCCACTTGTGGAGCAGTGCCACTAGGGTGAAGTAGAGCAGAAGCAGGACCAGGGGGTTGATGAAGACGGGCCACGACGCGTCCGGCTGCAGCAAGAGTCTGTGGGGCTCTGAGGCGTTGGTCCGAATGAATGCCGTCATGCCAAACAGCCTGGCAGCCCAGAGCAAAGAAAAACGAGAAAGACTGGCACTTGAAGCATGTCCCGAAGTCTTTTTTAAGGATTAGATTAATCCAAGCAATACAATGTCTATATGGTTACACTGCCCTACAAAGCCAAAAGGCAGTAACTACATATTTTGTCAAACTGAATTTAGACTAGAAATTGACTTTATGACACCCCCTTTGTCTTGTGATTAAATCTCTTGCTTTTTGCTATTACAAAAGTACATAAAAGGATCACCACTATTATACGTACATCATATTTGACTGGGCAGTATGACAATGTTGAAGGCATTTATCTCAGTTCCTATGTTCATGTAGTTACCGCACTTTGCCTTTGTAGGGCAGTGCAGATGTCATAGTTGCAGCCAGGGGTGTCAACTGCAGCTTCCGAAAGTTAAATCTCTGCTTTGTATTCCTCCTGCCTGTGCACTTAACACAAGTGATTTCACTAAACTACACCTGTAGATGCAAAGCTGACCACTGCCGCACCGTACCTTGCGTAGATGTCGTGAGGAGGCACCCAGTCCTGGAGCAGAGGCAGCTGGTACAGGTAGAGGCCGAAGATGTGCCCGGCACTGAAGATGGTCATCATCACACACAGGCTACTGAACACCAGTAAGGACACAGGACGACCATACACCCACAACCACACCAAGCCCAAAAAGGCCCCAAAATACACACTGGACGTCAGAGAGGGCAAGGCGATACCTGCAACATTGACAATAACAAGTTCTCATTTCAGTTTACAGTGGTGGGGAGTGGTGAGCTACTTATAGTTATAGTGTATTTTTTACTTTAAACTAAAATTTGCAGTGACTTACTGGCAGTTCAACTTTATTCATATTTTTACATTTTTACCATTTCTCCTGTAGTGTAATGAAACTACAAACTTTGTGGTTTTACCAAACCACAGAAAACAACTGCTTCTTAGAATTGTCTTAATTTGGTCAAATAAGAGCTTATTATAATAAGCTTGTTTTTATTTTTTTCCTAAGGGAGTTTCAAGAAAAAACACTCTGAATTCTGTGATATATGTCCTTTGTCTCAATACTCCAGTCCAATCTAAGTCTTCTTAAATCTTAACAAGATCTTAAAAAAAGTCTTATACTGTTGTTTTTCTCCTAAGGAAGTTTTAGGGAGAAACAGAGCAGAAGTCAATACGATCTTATTTACTTCTAAAAGACAAAGATAAGATTCAGAATTTGGTTTAGTAATAGAGAAGAAGCCTTTTTAGAGGAAGTCCTCCTTACAGTCTTATCTGTGTGTCTAGGCCTGGTTCATTCTAACTGCTATGAAGGCACGACCATGCAGTGCACACTCATCAGCCGGTCACCACCACAAGGCTCCCACTGGCACAGTGCATGTACTGAATTTAATATTGCTATCAACTAACAAATGTTAATTATTTTAAGAAACTCCTTGCTATTTCAAAAGTAATCAGGGTGGATAATATGCAACATCCCCACCTGAACTCTATTTTCTGGAAGGTAGTTTTGTTTTTGCTTTCTGATTTTGGTCAATAAAAGCAGATGATGGAAAGACTTGCAAGGAGGGTTTTTGATGCTAATAATATCACTGAGCAGGTTAACACTGTGTGTACAGATGCAATCTCTTGAATTATTAACAACAATAGAGTACAGTTCTTGGACAGTACAAATTTACACCAAAAAAATCCCTGATAATAATCCATATATACTGTACCCAGGCATGCCTCTAGAAATTGTAGGCCCTCTGAAAGAAAGAAAGAAAGAAAGGCTTTGCCCCCCCCCCCCCCACACACACACACACACACAGTACCTGCTAATCCCAGCTGTATGGTAACCACCACTTTCCCTGCGGTGTTCATAACTGTGGTGAGCAGCAGCCTCAGCCCGGCCATGAAGACCACCAGCTTCTGCACAATAGGAGGGGAGGGTGCTGGACGCTCTCTGCTGTCTGAGCTGTCCGTAGTGGAGCCCATCTCACTGTCATCATCCTCCGTCTCAGAGTCAGTGGAGTCTTCCGTCTGGGGAAAACACCAAAGCCCTGTTAGTCTCAGTCAGTCTCTGAGTTAGTCTCACTTTTTTTCATTTAGTTTCACAACACACACCCAATGCATACTGGGGAAACTGATAAAGGTATGACTGAACAAGATGTCAGTTCACCATTTAAGTGGTTTGTAAGCCTAGCAAACAGTGTTGCTCTTTTTGTTTACTTTTACTCAAATTGTATAGTGACATCTGTAATATACCTTATGAAGGTATGCAGGCCTTCTCTATCCTTTCTGAAATACCACTTAATTGACCTTCATGACAGAATAAACTCATTTGATATGAGGTGTTTTGCCTTTTGATATTTCTTTGCAGTCAAAACATGCACTTATGTGATATAAGGACTTAAAAGGCATCACCTCCATGTCAGAAGCTGTGATGCAGTTTTCGTGGAGGCTCAGGACCACAGGCGGCCGTAGCAGCCTCCGACAGAGACGCCAGATGAACAGCCCACACAGAGACACACCCAGGTCGGGCGCCAACAAGCGCAGAATATTTCCAACATCCACATCACTAAACCTGCTCAAGCAAACAGAGCTACTGGTTAAAACATATATAGCAAATTTAATGTAGAAGTGCTCTACATTTGATCCAAAATACAAGAAGTAATAATAATAATAATAATTATCATCATAATGATAATAGTATTTCAAATAACAACAATTATGTGGACAAAAAAGAATAGAATGTGCAAACAAGAAGCGGGTGTGGCGGATGGTGGTTTGATATTTTTAAAGAGAATTAGACTTAAAGGTTGAGTAACATATCAAGCACTTCCCTGCAAAAACATCTTTTAATGTGTTTAGAAAAGGTTTTTTTATGTGTTTGTTTCATATAAAAATGTATAAAATTGGATGTACCAATTAGAGCGCGTACAAAAACATCATCAGAAGAGGACCGCCTAATTGTTTAATGGTTAGAGAAACAGCATAGAGCCACACCACAGATACCACAGGATGATGAATAAAAATGTCAACACCATTTATACCTCACAATGCCCAGATGATAGAGGACCAGATCCCAAATTCCGCTTACTATGGAGGAGATAAAATGGTGGGAGATATATCATTAACATCATTATGGTAATGATATTGATTAATATTATTATGGTTCAGTGATTCTGTCTCATCAGCAAATGAGTTCCACCAGTATTCCTCCTCATTAAATTTTTATCCGGCGGAATGAGCAGGGCCAGTGTGCTAAGCTGCAAACAACAGTGATTAACCTCCTCTGGGTGTGGTCCACAATTGTTAAATTCATTAAAAGCGTTTACCTTGCACTTCACAAGAAATGTTCAGTTATTTTGTCTGGATGAAACAATGTGATGGGGCACTGACACATGTGGCTGAACAACGAGTCATGCATATAGCATCCAGAGCATATGTCCTTACCATGTTTAGGTATATAGGAGAAAGCGACCTGCATTCCACACTGCAGAGCCAGGAATGTCACACTAGTACAGCAGAGAAGCAGCAGAAACTTGCCCGTCTTTTCTTTCGGCCCGGCAGAAAAGAGAGACAGAAACATCACAACAGACACAAAGATACATGGGTGGGTGGGTGTGCTGCTACCTCCATTAGTGCCTCCTCTGTGTCACCCACCCCCCATAGCAGCCAGTGTTCATTGAGTTGGTAGGTTTTATGAATGTTTTCGCAGACTAGTAAATGAGATGATATACCAGAGGGTGGCAGTTATATTGGTAAATATGGTGTACATTTCAGGAAGAGATACCCCTGAAATACATCCTGCAATGCCTTATAACTCCCAACACTG
This sequence comes from Coilia nasus, assembly GCA_027475355.1. NCBI lineage: Eukaryota > Metazoa > Chordata > Actinopteri > Clupeiformes > Engraulidae > Coilia > Coilia nasus. The sequence goes on along the minus strand of CM050216.1, from coordinate 4,082,064 downwards.
CAGGACCAACCTGCAGTGGTGGACATCTCGGGTTCAGAAAGTAAAAGTCCTGCCACATACTTGCTCCAGCCAGTTCACTGAACTGGCTGATTCTAATTACTTCAGCTCTTCAGTCCGGCAAATGAACTAATTAGGGAAATCACCTGTGTTCAAAGACAGAAGCAGAAGAAACACATGGCAGGACTTTTACTTTTTTCAAGCTGGTTTGTCTACCTCTGCAGGGCTGATTGACTTTTGATTTTAGCTCTTAGGGTAGCTCTCATCCTTCAACATACAGAGAAATCAATTGAGAAAAGAATGCTGGAAGAGTGGCATGGTGTTCATTTCCTTTTCAGAGGTTTTCAACCTTTTGTTTCAGGAAAACATAAAATTGAATTTTACAGTACAGGTCGATTAATCCAATATCCCCTAATGCCTGCTTCTCTACCTCTCCCAGCTGAGGATGGAGGAGTGTGAGTGTAAAATGTGGCCATAGAGACAAGACATGACACACAAAGGCGGGATAAGGCATCGGAAGCGGCCTTGTTTGTTTTCTGTTTGTTTAGCAGAAAAACCAATTGGTTTTTCATGTACACAGCATTAGCCCAAGCCGCAAAATGTGTTTCCGATGACCTCAATTTTTGACTAAAAGCTTTTATGTCATTTCTCTGCTGCCCGTGTCCAACAAACAGCCAAACTGCTCGGGTCGTCCTGGTTAAACCTGTCTAATCAGCTCATCAACCCCTTCTCGCACCGGACACGAGCCCTGCACAGGGGCACATCGGGATGAGAGATGGGCGCTGGAGGGAAGGAGAGAAGGGGAGGGTTAGGAGGAGGAGGGCAGGGGGGCAGGAGGGCAGGGCCATAAACATGTAGATCCATATCGCTCTCAGGGAGGTAACACTCAGTTCCCAGCACAAGACAACGCTGACACCACCACTCTTAATTCCTCACTATAATTACTCTGTGATGCATTATAGATGAGGCCATACAGAACAGGCCCGGCTCTTTACACAGCTTTGTGGGAGAGCCCAGTAGTGGCTTCTTTCATTTAATGGCATGTATTGATCGGGACATGGTTCATGGCAGCGTTCAGATAACTAAACATTAAATATACTCTTATTCATTTAGATAGAAATAGAAAGTTACAACAATAAATATCCGCTTTTTGTCAATGTCTCCTGCATTTCTAATTACCTTTGTATTATAAGTGCTGAACCAACTGATCGTATTTCATATTGAAGGACAGTCTGTCTGTAAGTCTGTACCCATGGCCCATGAGGATTTCTAATATTTTTATTATGTAGCAGGTAGCCCATGTCACTGACTAGAGCGGTAAAAGTTCAAGTAATTTTGCTGACTAGGACTCGGAGTCATACACTGAGGACACATTATGTAATAAAATGTGGGACGATTTAGTAATTTTACTTTTTAATTTTAATGGGTTTTACTGTTTTATTGGAGGACCAGTAGAATATGAAAGTCGTATTCAAAGTCAGGTTACATGTGTAATGCAATTCAATTGAAATCAGCTTCGCAGTAGGTGGGTGTTCAAGGCATACCATCCTCTTCTTTTTTGCGAAAACATTCAGAAAATCTTTACATACTAAGTACAGATTTTCTTTTCCACAGCAAACAGACCTTTGTAATTTACAGCAAACTGGATTCTTCACCCATTAGTTAACCCTATAATGACTAAATGCTACATTGAGAAATCCACATATTTTGTGAGAAACACATGTGTTCAGACCTCCTCGAGGGAACACATTAAGTAGGTTTATATATATCTTTACATTTCTAGGCTTAAGTCGCTGACTTGTCAACGACTCACAGTAAGAAGTAGGATTAAAAATACTACTCACCTAGCTAGCCACTTAGGCCCCATTTTGACCCGGTATCAAAATAGTATGGTTGGCGATAACACAGCACAAATGCATGTGGACACACCTGACATTAAACTTTGTCTCCATACTCTTGTGATACCAGTTCTCCACTCCATTTGCTAATAAAGACATATAATTTCCTCTCGCAAAGACCAAATACATGGTGGGAGCCATAAATGCAATTCCCCTGCCTAGTCTGCCGGGACACAATGGTGACATATTACTTGCTTGTGAGCATTTAAGGCACATGCAGTGCTGTTGTTGTTGCTCTTGCTGCAGCCTAAATTATTGCTTCAGTGCAAATGCAGTAGTCCACATATTTTCACTTCCACATACTGTATGATGTCAGCTGAGTAGAATGTAGTTAATGTGCCAGTCAACCAATAATGGTTTAAGTGATCAGAACTTGATAGGAATTTAATATAAATTGAGTGCACACACCTGCACTTTAAGCTGGCTGATCACTAAGTATTGAATCTTAATATTAGATCAAAACAGGGTGTTGAAGGCATACTCTAGTAGTTATGCTATAGTTCTGGACATACTAGGATTATGAGGAAACAATGAGTTTAAAGTCTGTGTTGGTAGCAATACCACATCAATCAGATGAGAAAGAGGCATTTTGCATTTACAACCATAATAGCTTATAAATGACAGTGAGCTGGGCATAGACTTGGGTTGACACAAATCTCTATTTTGAAAAACGCTACAAGGCTTGAATTGATAATTCATAATTGTAGTAGTGAGGAGTTTTAAGGATGCGTCTTTCTGTTAAACATCTTAAGTGGCTATGCATAGTTTTGACAGACCCATGATATTCTAGCGTTACCAGAGTTTACACTGAACTTCATTTTCAATTATTCTCTAAAACACAGTTAACACTATTTCAAAATATAATGTGTTCTTCACATATTGTTTCAGGTGGATAATACTAAATCAGAGGGTGGAGTGTAGAACATGATGATGCATTATCAGCATCTTCTGGTTAAATCCAGGTGGTAGTTAAAGCAACACTAAGTAGTCTTCAGTCACCCTACAGCTTGGAAGCGGAATTGTCTCTCAATCGAACTACAAAGAGATGGCCTGCTCCTCCAAAGTTATGGTGCGGTCATAGCCCATTCGGCAAAGCGAATTCAGAAGTGCCTTTTACCCAGTTACAAGCTGATGAACCACTGAAACAATTTTGGAAACATAGGTTTTAAGGTTAAAAAGACCTAAAATAAAGGAAATAAAGGAAAAAAATGCCCTTTTAAATCCCATTTTTTATTTATTTTGGTGTTCCTTTATGTTTTGAGACAAAACAATATCCGTAATATTTATTTGTTATTCTAACTTTATATCGACTAACTTTATGTAAACCATTGGATAAACATCTTGAATTCACACAGAAAAAAACAAAGTGGCATTAACTTTGCAACTGTACAGTCACTCTTCAGATGAGTGTTTTCCAGTCACCATGGCTAAATGGTACTCTCGGGGAGCTCAGGAGACAATGTAGAGTAGCTAAGTAAACTTGGAAAAAAACTAGAAATTCACCACAGCACCTTGAAAGAGCACATATCTATATTCAGTAACACTATTCGTGTTTGAATGAAGAGTGTACTTCTTGAAAGTCTTTACTGAAAACTGCATTAACTCTAGTGTTTTCAACAGTCAATAAACGATTAAATCCCGCACCAGCATGACATCATTAGCTTAGTTGTAACGTACATCAATCTCCACAACTCCACAAAATAGTTACCCAAAGTAAACAGTCAGCATATTGCCTTGACCCCATCACTACATGCATCCTGAAAAAATGTCTTTAGCTGACTCAACACAACTGTCTTCAGGATTATTAACTCATATGTCAACACAGGTGCATTTTCCGGTGCTTTTAAAATGGCCGTTGAAAAGCCTCTACTTAAAAAAATGAACTACAATGAACTCAATAATTATAGGCCCATCTCCAATCTACCACTTGTAAGCAAAACATTTGCATTTACAAAAATGACAATCAGGTTTTAGAGCAAAATATAGCACAGAAACTGTCTTTGTCAAAATAATCAATGTTCTCAGGCTTAGGTCTGCTGCAAACAAGGTCTTATTCTCCTCGACCCAATGAGCTTTGACACACCACATACTGTAAAACATACATTCTCAGCCATCATGAAAATCAGGATGGTCTCTCAAGTTACACACTAAACTGATTTAAGTCAGTCACAGGAAGATAATATAACTTTACATCAGCCTTAGTGACCATTTATCCAAAAAATCCGACATATCATTCTGGGTCTGACAAAAAAAGCTGCCTTGGTCCCTGTCTTTTCACACTGTCGATGTTACCACTAGGCAATATCATTAAAGGTGTCATTTCCCAAGGAACTGTTTAGTACGTGCTCTTTTTGAAATATGATAGGTCACGCCGAGTTGCATATGTATGTTGCATGTGAACATGTGCTTCTACCCTGATTGCCTCCATTAGTCAATGAAAGAAAACAAGCAGAAAAAAAGCGAATAAGGAAAAGGCAAACGAAGTGGCACAAGTTTGTTCATTAGAAAAAGCCATGCCAGACTTATGATTACCGGAGGAGTTTCGTTGCAGCACCATTTACCTAGCAAAATATAGGTAAGTAGGTGTGTTTGTTTAGAACCTATTCTTCTATTTGGTGTGCTATGTCCGAATGAGCGTTGAATGATTGTAGCCTGTGACTAGCATAGCCGAGAACCTGTCATTCTCCCCGCTCCATCTCCTCCACCAAACTAGAACAGCCTAAAAAAGAAGCACTAAAGCATTTTTTCCCAAAACCGTCTCACAGGACATTCATTAATACTAGAGGCCACTGCAAAATTAATTAAAAAACATGTAATGACACCTTTAAAGAACACAATATAGACTCCAATAGCTATGCTGATGACACTCATACATTTCAGTTGAGCCCAACAACACAAATAGAATACAGTCCCTGGTTACCTGTCTGTGTGCTTTCATCCATTTGATAAATGAGTTTGTTAAATTAATTAAGGACCAGATTGAACTACTACTAATTGGCCCCCAAGCCAGGCGCAATGTGCTCAAAAGTAGCCTTGGGAACATAAGTCAATATATTAAAACGGTAGTACCGAGTCTGGGATTATTTTAAGATCTCAACCCATGTTTAACAAAGTTGCTAAAACTGTATTCTTTTATCTGAGAAATATTACCAAAATATATATACCAAAAGTATGTTCCTTTCTGACCAAGCATGATGCAAAAAAATTGATTCAGGCTTTACAAAAAAATCCGTTGAAAAATTACAGCTGATTCAAAACACAGCCTCTAGGCCATCATCAAAAACAAGGAGAAGAGACCATATCATTCCAGTATTAGCTGACTACCTATATTAGCTGTATTAGCTAAGACCTATAAAATTGATTTAAAAAGGGGGTCTAGCGCTGTGTCACATTGCTGACTGTCTCTTTCTGTCCCTGCAAGAGCCCTCAGGTTCGCTGTGGCTGGCTTCTTGGAAATCCCTCAGGCCTCAGTCTGAAGAAGGTTAGAGAAGCAGCTTTTATTTACTACTCCCACTAGATTTGCGACAGCACATCAAAGGAGCTGAACAAGTGGTCTCCTTTAAGCTGTTTCCTTACCTACCTCTACCTACCTCTTCAACTTGACTTCTAACTAACTTATGCTTCTTAACTGAGGATACCACAACCTGTTTTAACTGTTTTAGCCTAGCTTTAAGAAGACAGGTTCCCTCATTGGACTCTGCTCAACATTTTTTTGTCAACAAAAAACACCTATAGACAGTTTTTCCTTGTCCCACTGCTTTGGATGGAGGGATGGGCAGGGCTGAGCTCATAAAGCGTCATAATTCTGTTTAATGAGGTTTGTATAACTGAAACACAATTTGTATTGCATTATTTTTTCTGTGTTTCATTTCTTCTTGTCCGCAATTTAAGCTATTTTGTCTGAACAAAAAGCACTTTACGAAATAAAACATATTAAATGTATTATTTACAGTACATAACTCAAAGTTATCTGATATTTTGAGAAAAAGTCAGTACAAAAGCAGCACCAAACACTTCCACTGAGAAGCTTGTATAGGCTTCTCCTCAACATGGCATCGACAGGAAGACAACTTCAGGTAATGTACTGACAATGCAATGCCAACTATTTTTGGAAAAGTTAATTTCTAGAGAGAATATCCAACACCTAGGTGCAAACATGCTGGGCTAGGGAGTTAAGCAGAAACTGCCACCCGGCTTCAACCCTGGGTCTCCGGGGTACCAAACAGGGGCTCTGACCGCAATGCCAAAGAGCCAGGCTCATTGGGATGGCAGTCAGAGCACACCCACAACTGTAGTGATGGTCACTCCATCACACTCTGTTTTCAAAACTGGGCTTATTTTCATCACTTTTTTTCAGGCAACTACTGTAGAGCACACTATGATGTCCTTGCATTGGACATTCCTTGCGGGGACTGTGACTTTGTGTTCTTACCCTGCACAGAATGACACACCCATGGTCTTCTGAATCAACAGCTCAGCTCATGGTGGACTGGTATAGACATGGACGACCTACAACCTGCTATGCTGCTGTGCAGTAAGTAAGCAGTGCAGTAGGTGTCTTCCATGGCGTCTCCCAGGAATACTTCACCGTGAACATACACGTGTGAGGGAGTACATGCTGTAGACCACAGACTGTGAGAAATGGCTGCAAAACATTCCTAAGTATTCACAGTATACAATGACTGGTGAAAAAGGTTAATTGGGTAATAAGCCAGCCCACCGCTTCTGATCAAATAATCTGACCGGAACATTTGTGTCAGTCAGTAATTGTACTGAGGGACAAAATAATACATAAACAACTGGTAACATTGTGGAGGCAAATTCTAACCACTCTGTATTCATTTATCAGTAGCCTACCTGAAAAGAACTCTAATATCATGCAGGATCCATGTTAAAATATCAACTACTACTACTACCTGAGCACAAGAAGACAGCAGAATACTTCACAGATTACCGGGGGGTGTGACTTTGGTATGCCATATCATGCCGTGCCGAGGAAGTTGAGCTGCTGTTTATCAACTTTGTACAGAATTTATAACCTTACTGTTGTAATGTGATGTATGCATTAAGCATGACTCATGTTGTCATGTTGGATGATTGAAACACACCTTTTATGCTGCGCTGACTGGGAGAGGGCAGAAGGGGTAGTGTCAGGAGAAACAGCAGATACACTACAGAGATGCCATTGTACCTAAAGGATATCGCTGCAGGGGGATGGAGACAAAGACACGTAAAATATATGTTGAATCGGTTAGGCTTTATTTTACTGTCCCTGTTACATCAATTAGGTATAGTGTAACAACGTGTGTAACAATTAACATTATGTACTTACACTGTACCACAGGGTTAGGGTACGGGTTAGAGTTAGGTGTGTACAGTGTGAGTACATAATATTATATGTTACATGTAGATACACTAAAAAAAGAACCGAAAAAAAGTGCTAGCGTTAAATCTTTATTTGGTCTAACATACTCATGTGCAACATACATGCAATGTAAAGGATATGTTTTGAAGGGTTAGCAGATTAAACAGAAATAGTAAAAAACTGAGAGCAACTGATACGTTCTCATTTGAAAAAAAAAATGGATTAGCTGGAAATCTCCCCCAACAGTGTAAGAAAAAAGGCTGTCAAGCAAAACTACATAGATGAATACAAATACTGGAAGTATTAGCCCAAAACAAAACCCTTTTAATACAAGTAACCACCTTAGAGATTAGCATCAGCACCAGCACGCAGTTCAGTGCTGCATTATCAATTAGCTGCATTCAGTTCACTTTCTACATCAATTCTGCGTAAAATGGTTATATAATGTAACACAATAATTTAACCATCTTCATACTCAGCAAATATATTTTTTATTTTCAAAGCTGTGGCTTTAATAATTGTAACGGTTATTATTATTATTATTATTATTATTAGTAGTAGTAGTAGTAGTAGTAGTAGTAGTAGTGGTGGTAGTAATAATAATAATAATAATAATAATAATAATAATAATAATAAAAACCCATTATTATTATTATAACACTGTAGTCCTCAGCACAGATGTCTAGGCAGTGAATACCACTGTGAAATGAGCTTACCGGTAAGCAGCAGAGTTGGCAAAAGGATGTTAAACAGCACTCCAACAATAATGTCCGTTGCCATTCTCAGTCACAGTTCCGCTTCTGAGGAACGCACGCACCAACTCATCCCAGTCTGCTGCTGCTGGGGGCTGCAGGTGACTCCCCCTCTCTGAAGCCCTGCCCAGAGGGAGAGGTGGATGCGGGGGGCAGAGCACAGGAGGATCACACACATCAACACTCTGCTAATGCTTCCCATCACAGGCATAGAGGATTACGCATACATTAAGGTTGGCTTTAAGCAGGCACTTATTGTAAGGCAAGTTATTTGTTTATTGTTGCAAAAAAAATAGGCTATGCAGAGTTGTAAAAGTTCTTTTGGGGATTAAAAAAAATCTCAGATTGAGAGAAGCACAGTACCAGGGTGAACTTTTTTGCTGTCTTCGTTTCATTTCTGAGTCGGAGGAAGCATATCTAATATTCATGGGGGATTGTCCATTAGAAACGCATTACAGCCAGAGTGCCAACCCTGCAGCCCTTATCGGCCCCATCTCAGGGGGGACTGAGGATGGTGGGGATGAAGCTAATGAGAGAACGAGAAAAAAAGAACAGAATCAAAGTGAACATGTGAATGAGAAAAGAAAAAGGAGTGAATCTGAGTGAAAAGACAAGAAAAAAACACAGTACAGGTCAGTTAAGTTCCACCCAGGGGCAACTGAAGTAATAAAGTACCTGTGTGGAGATATTTGTCAGTTACCTCCAATCAGCTAACCACTCTTCCAGGGGTGGTGTAGTCCAGGCACTCTTTAAAACAAACGCACATAATCAGTAATGTTGTAACCTTATGTTTTCAAAGCACTGTCTGTAGGGAAGTTACATTTTTTTCATTCCATAATGAATCGGGAATTTTCCAAAAATTGTTATGTCTAGGTTTGAATTAGTATCAGCGTGTTTCTCAAGGTTCTTAGAAAAGTATTCTTAACACATTCAGAGTTCATCTGAGTTTATCAGTTTGACATTCATGAGGTAAATACCTTTCACTGCCTTTTGACAGAATGAAGAGGACAGTCATTTCCTGAAAGTGAGAGGCACCCAAGGAAAAAAACAATATTTAATATAATATATATTTTGTTTAGGTTTTACAGTGCCACAAAAAAAGAAGAGGAAGAGGAGTTCACCTGAGTGGAAGAGTCACCACAAAGACGGTCAGCATTTAGCGAGAGACACATTAAAAGAAGACGGGGGTCTGTCCTTTTCAGTCTCCTGGAAACCCACTAAATAACATCTCAGTAAAGGTCCAAGAAGATCTAAATTGATTACTGTGATGAGTGCTGAGTAGGCAGCTAATATTTCATTGACAGTGCAATTTAGGAAGAGTACGGGACTGTAACATGGGCTGTTTACTCCGGAAGGAGCAGAAACCACAGTGATTACCTCCACACTATGCCAGGGGAGGCAGAGGGACCGCTCAACGTGTATGCATAACAACATAGAAGATCGTACAGCATAACCATTGAAGGGTTTCATTAAAATTAATTAACATGGGAGAGATATTAATGTGTTGTAAGATGTTAATATGCTGCAAGTAAATAAGTCTCACACAACAAAGTGCTTGCATGTGTAATGATTTCCCTTTTTCTCTGCTCCTTATTCTCTTAACTTAAAGCTACTGTCTGCTCACACACCCATCATTATCCAGTCAAAAAATAATAATTCTACTAACCTTCTTGTTGGAAGATAATCTAGATAGTAACAAGCAGACAAAACATTATTATCTGGGTGAGAGAGTGTATCATGTTCATGCACCTTGTGTCCCCAGATATTTGGTCTAATTGAAACAAAGCCTATGATAAAACTGGGCATCACAAACAAATAAACCCCTACAGAGCCCTTGGGAGACCATGTGAGAAGGCAACAGAGTGCTTTGTTTAAGGAACCGAGCTCAATCAATAAATGGCTGGCTGTATAAAGACATACATTTAGAATTACACCAATCCCTGTTTTGTGATGGCCAGTGTTGATGATACATTAACTTAACGTATAGCTTTTGTAGCATACAGCCTAGCTTTTGTAAGTTGGACCTTCACAGTTGCAGGGTAATGTACAATATTGTCAAACTACTAAATGCAATATGGTTAAAAAGACTCTGGAGACACATTAAATATGTTTGTGCGCCAATACTGCCATTAGTATAGCAAATGGTGTACAAACATATTTTTCATATGTTGCCATGTAATGTAACCAACATTCAAGCCTGGGTGGGCAATGGTTTAACCACCAATCAGAGATGCTGCAGCGTGGGAGTTATAAAACACATTTCCCTTCCTCCCCTTTTCTTCCGTTAACCTGGCAATGCAGTCCTTAAATGTGATTAACAGTAAGATCTTTGTCCTAACCAACATGGCATCTCAATATAATACATACTTTAATAAATATTCTGCTTTCTGCCATTGAAACAGACCATATTTAAACACTCTAACTTTATACTGAACCACAGACACAACTTATAATGGAGAATGAGGTGAGCTGAGTAATGCTAATTTAGATTTTAGATCTCTCAGTATTTTGTAAATGTTTACAAAAGGCAATTATTTATGAGCTATTACAATGTACTGTGCATAATTTGCAGGACAATGGATAATGCATGCATTATCGTATCCTTATTTAAAAATAGCCTACATATTTTTGTATATGTTTTCTTCTTAAATGGTATTGTTGCAACATAGTGTAATATTTCTATATTCCATATTTTAAGAAAACAACATATCAATTTTTTGATTAATTCTACACCGGAGATGGCAACCCAAATACTATAAAATACACTGTCATTTGCAAATGTCATTTAGCAATTTGATACAGATGTCTTGCACAGGCCCATTCTCTCCTGCAAAAAGCACTCCTCCCATCTGTAGTCTATACATAAAGGGGGAAAGAGTCACTTTTTGATAAATAAAGATATACTATTTGTCAGGATGTGTCATTAGAAATGGCCTTGCTGCCTTCAGAGAACGTTGTAACACATTACAATAACATGAGGGCCCATCAACTAAATTTACATTGTATTTCACAGAGAAAAATAATTCCGTGAATAAAACCATTTCCAAAAGTTAAATAATAACTCGGTAGCGCTGCGTCTGGGCGCCCTCTGGCGTCTTTCTAAGGGAAACTCTTTCAAAAGGACAGGAAGTTACTCAACTTGGCCTCAGAAAACATGTTGGGCATGTCGGACAGTATGTGTTATTTAGAAAACACGTTTAAGTCATCCGTTAACCTCAATTGTTATTAATATTCACTAATTGTATACAAACATCGTCGTGTCGTCTAGCACGTGCAACAGATAGCAATTAGCACAGTTTATCAATAATCCCCCAGTACAGAGTATATTTCCAAACAGTCGAGGGCAAAGTGCTACAAAAAAGTAGCCTACTGTATTAGGATGCACGATAGACAGCCTTGGTACAAATAAACACAAATGTAGCTTAGCTGACAGAGTAGGCCTGGCTCAGGACCTATTATACAGGCCGCAATTGTAGTCTTGTGAACATCCTGTGGACAGAATGGTTTGCCTGAAGCCCCTATGCTGGTTTATTTTTTCATCCCCGTGTCAGCCTTTCTCTCACAGGTCATTTAAACCTATTCAAGGCATATTTTTCCCAAGTATGATAGGAGCTTCAGGTAATTGTTACTGTTATTGTATGCCTAATTTTGGTCGTCAGGTTATTTCAGAACTAGCCTACATGACTCTCAGCTGTTGACATCAGGCAAACGTCCTTTCCACTTTACCCAAGAACCAAGCACAAGCAGGACACGGTGTTTAGTATTACAGGGCTTCTTTTTTTACACTTGTCTGCTAATTTCACATGATAAAGTACTGCTCTCACGTTTTGTCTTGCTTCCCTGCATACAACATGCTGGTTTCTCCCGTCTCTTTGAAGAGGGCGCCCCTTCTCCGCAGAATGTGAGCACGCTGACGTTTTGTGCAATCATGTGATTAGACCCTGTCCGTTCCCAGGGTTCTGTGTGATCTATTTGCCCCACCCCACCTCTTCAGAGCTGCCAGTCTCAATGTCTAATTCCTGGAGAAAACGGGGAAAGAGCCTGAAAAAAAATATTTTTTTGCGTTTCGACTCAACCTCGACTCACCGAAGGAGCACGTCTTTTGCGTGGTGGAATGTGTTGTCCCAAACGGCGTTATATTCATGAACGTACATGCACATGTGTGTACCCACCACTCGCATTCTAAAGGACTACAAAGCTGAGGCTTGACAGCGGGGATATACCATCAAGAAACGGAAAAATAGTCAAGGATTCGCATTGTTTTGCTATTGATAGACGAATCGACTTCTGTTTGAAACTTGTCTTTTGAATATTCGATGTCAAATTGGTGTGTGGAGATCCGTATTACACCAACAAAAGGAGAGGCAGAGAAGGCCTTAGGCTTGGGGAAAACCAGCAAGGAACTGCTATCGCAGAACCGAGGAATAAGAAGGAATTTCTGAATTTGTTCAGAACGGGCCATCGGAATCTCATTTCTGACTGCACCGTGTTCCCAAGTGTTTGAATAGCATAGCTTATGGCATGAAGCGAAAAAATGGATACGCTGAAAACAATATAGCTTACGCATAGCCTTCATTTAGTAGCATAGATTGCAAATGTTGTTACACACTACGCTTGTTCGTATCTGCACGGAGGACTGCTGACACATCGAAGAAACACGGCCTTATGAATTGAAATGCTTTTTATTAAACCCCATTGGTCTTCTGCACCAAGAGCATACTCGACTAGGAATAAAATCCAGTTGGGATTGCAGTGATATGCTTCAATTACTAGCAGCCAGTCATTGGAATGAAGTATTTTTCTATTTCACTGCTGAAGTGAAGAACGCTGAAGTCACGGCTACTTGTTTGACAGTGGTTTACAGCTTTATATTAAGAAATCTGTGATCATTCAGCGAACATCAGAGGGCCGCACTGTTGTCGTCATCAGCAGTAGGCTATCCTGCTCTCCTAGCAGGGCCAGCAGCACTACTGAAAAGACGCAGGATGTACACTACCTAGAAAAGAAACTGCACAATCACGTATCGAAAGAGGCCGTATTGTTTTATGCTTCAGTGGTGTGTTTTTACAAACTGGTCTAATGTCGCAAATGTATTTGAATATTTAGTGGGTCAAACAAGGCAAATAGTAAAGGGTGATTAATTATTTATTTTAATATCCCCCTCCCCTGGACTCTTTTCTTGTGGGAAGATGGGCTGTTTGGGGAATAGTAAGACAGAGGACCAACGAAATGAAGATAAGGCCCAAAGAGAAACTAACAAAAAAATTGAAAAACAGTTACAGAAAGACAAACAGTTATACAGAGCAACACATCGGCTTCTACTGTTGGGTAAGTTTTGACATAGGGTGTCTCTAAACTTCTTTAGTAGGCCTAGTTTGCAGGTTACACTCCCAACCTTAGCCTGTTCTGGTGGGTAGTTTGGCCTTTACATATGAAGTGTATGCCAAAATACTGTAGTTAGTCGACATAAAAGGCTTATGTGGTGTCACCTACTAGGTGTTAGTACTTACTGTCTTTACATTATGTTGTTTACACTTGAAACAGGGGACACAGATGCAGAACAATTCGCCGGTTGGTGGGGGAACCTTAACGTTTACTCCCTCTAAACTTACTTTGTCATCCGGCGATAATATCGAATCCTGAATGTGTGTGTCATGTCTCTCGAGGCGTGGGTGTGTTCTCATGGCTTCGCGTCTTACAGCTAGGTTTGAAAAAGGTTTTCAGATGGTCTTTCTATCGGCATAAAATGTCTTGTCACATGAAAGAATACAATTCCTACGTCATATTTATTTGTAGACTGACTGCGCATTGCGAGTATAAAATAGTATTCGTTGAAAGGACATGTTCTTTTGCTGTGCCACCGGTAATTTTGTCCCAGAGGAAGTGACGGCTCAAATGGAAAGCAGAACTGAAGTCGTATTTAACCATAACAAATATGTCCGCCGACACAATTTATGCTTGTAAACGGGATTTCCTCTATTTTGTCAACGTTTTAATGTTTTGATGTGACTGAAAATTGAATAGTGAACATTAAGATAGTCAGGTAGTCCATGTTTACCAGCTGGATGTGCTCAGTTCTGTCAACAATATTCTGTTAAGGAGGGCCCTTTTGATAACCTTTAAAAAAATAGGCTAATAGTAGGTTACTTTATCTTGAATGTCAGGGAGCTGTCCTCAGATTGTGAAAGCTCTTTAGACAGCGAGTGGTGCTACTTGGTCACTTTGGAATGTAGGCCTACAGATAAGCCTATTCCACATATTTCTGAAAGATGACAACAGGAAAGTTAAGGTCATTCCTGTTGTACTGGCTGGCATTCCTTAAATAATCCAGTGGCAGACAGCTCCAGTTCTCAGCACAGGTGTCAGTCTCGGTGTCCTCAAAATTAAGTCGTTCAGGTTATGAGAGCTTTTCCATGGTCTCTTTTTGAAGGAACCTCTATGGTGGCGCATAGGTTTTGGCAATATCAAAACTAATGTAACAGCGATTTGGAATGCATTTATCTTTTAGGCTTAATGTCCAGTGGTTAAAGTATTTCAGAGGTTTATAAACATCAGTAGTATCATTGTGGTGAGATATGCAATCCAGGAATATACATTCAGTGTTCTGAAGATGATCAACATTACAAATATGAGATCATTGAGAGCTTGGATTCATTGTTTTTTTTGTTGTTGTTGTTGTTGTTGTTTTTTTGTCTCTTTTTTTCTGAGATTAGCCATTTACTGTGCATGATGATGAAAGCTATGGAATGTAGTCAGGGTGTTGATTGGTTGTCTTGATTGTGCTGCAGATTAGTTGGTAGCATCATTGGAGTTGTGACATTTTCCCACAAAGTGTTTCACTTGTGTGAATAAATATTGTAAAGCTGTTTCAGCTAGTTCTGACAGGCTTGTGGTAAGCATCTTGTAATCAACATGGAGTTTGGCTTGGATTCCTTTAAACTGGCTAGTTCTGTGTTCTCGGGAAGCATGTTCTAAGTGTAACAAGTATAGCAAATTAAAGATAGATGCCTATTGGTAGGATTTCACACCCTGTCACAGTTAATGAACTCAACCCTTCCTTCTCTTTCACAGGTGCTGGTGAGTCTGGGAAGAGCACCATTGTAAAACAGATGCGTATCCTTCATGTCAATGGCTTCAACGCAGAGTAAGTGTTCCACACGTATGTTTTGGTAGTCCACAGAAGTGAGCTGGAATTAACATTAAACGTGTTTCATTATAGATAGAAGTGGGTAATCTGGTTTCAAAGAATTACATTTGTTCCAACCATTCACAAAACCATATGATTCTGTTTAGCATAACTTTTCAACGAGGCAGATGAGGTAATTTGTTAAATCACCTGTGTCGGGTGTGCAGGTAGACCCAATACATGGCTGGACTTTTTACTATGAAGTCTGGATTACCCAACTCTTGTCTGTGTACTGTTTGTATTGCCATATCTGTAATCACACACACACACACACACACACACACCACACACACACACACACACACACACACACACACACACACATACACACACACACACACACACACACACACACACACACACACTATAACATTATCTATCTAAAAGCATGTGATGCTAAATGCAGAGATGTTCATTGTTAAAAATTGCCATAAAGTAGACTGGATCTGCTCATCCATAACTCCTATGACAGTTTTTCATGAGGATTATAGTCTAAAACCCTTCCCATGTGGAAGGTTCCCTCTCTGGTAACCTGAACAGTTAGCATTTGGTGCAGCTAACTGCAGTGATGTTTACGCTGCTTAAAATGTAGTGATGGATGTAAGGTGTGCCAAAGGTAGCATAAGCGTTAAATGGCAGTAATGACACTAACAACCAGAAATATTAATACTGTATGAAGATGAATATTTGAAATTGTTAATTAAAGAGCAAAGATACTGTTTACTCACTGCCAACAGGATAAAAAAGGCTTGTGTATTAGTTTGTACCATACCTAGATATCCCGTAGCAAGTCCATGGGTTTTACAGTTAACCAATTAAGTCTATGCCGATTCTGATGCAACAACTGCAAACGATCCTCCGTGCAGCATGGCCAGACCCTGTTGTAAATGTGAATTTACATTTGGTACAGGCTAGCTGCAAGGTGACAATTAGGCAATACTACTTAAATGTTTCTATTTATTTTATATTTGACTTCGTCAGGTGGTTACAGTTTAAGACAGAGATTTGGCTGTATGTGTGATATAATTACTACTTTTTCTCATTCATGTTTTTCCTTATGTATGCTCAGTTTTCCTCATAGGTGTAACATTCAGGGTTGTGTTGTGGAGCATATAAACCAGTATTTAGCCTATCGTGTGTCAGTGAGCTGTTCTTTGCAGAATTTTGGAAAATAGATAAGCTTTCAGATGGCTTGGTGAGACAATCCAAGAATTAAGCTGCTGTCAAATAAGCTGGAGTTTTGACTACCCTCATACAAGGAGTAGGTGTAAGCTTAGAGTTCAGTCTTGCCAGTCAGTGTGTCTTTTGATGGGAGATATCTTGACCTGAGTGAGTGCTAGTTACAGAAGGACAAGGCTGGAATAGGGCTTAGTTTGAGGTGTTGAGTTTGAGCATGTACTAATTTAAGTTTTGCTCAGGTTTTACATAAAATTTGTGTGTTTCTCACACTTTTTAAATGTAATATTTAATGTGAAGTCCCCTTTAAATTATCTTGCCTCGGACTACTGCGGTTCCCTGTTTACCTTCATCCATATGGTTGCGGGTGCCCCCAGTTTATGTGTTTGCATTGCCCGCATTGGGGTAGCTGCCTGTCGACAAACACACTCAAACTATTTTGGTTGATGGTGGATTCACTTAAATTGTAACTTTTTATTTAATTAATGTTTTTTATTCTATGAGCTACGGTCTTGTTTTTTTTTTTAGTTTGACTAGCTAACTAGTACTGACTGAAATTTGCTTTAGCGTAAACATAAAAAGTAGTCAATGACAAAGTGTTAGAATTATCATGGAGGACCTATAAATGGGCAAACAAACTAGCACATTAATGCTCATCTGCTGTCCCTATGAAATACCAAGTGGTATAAAGTTGTCTAGGATGTCAGCCTTGTATGTCAAAGCCCTGAGAGGTGAGAGCAGCAGATTTTGGTTTTGGCCTTTAGTCTTGAACAGGAGGGCTGTGCCCCATATCTTGAGTTTCAGGTGTGACCGCGGTGCAGGACGGTGACGTTCTGCTCCATGCGTTAGGTAAACATGTTCCATGTGATGAACCTGAACACTTGCGTAACATTTTTGGCATTAATGCATCCGATTCAGATCCAACCTCTATTTCAGCATATGAGATTATAATGTAACCTGCACCAAGCAAAGCTTACTGAAGAATTCCCTCATACAATAAAAATGTGGGTGTAAGGCAAAAAAGGAGAAGTTTGGTACTTCAGTTCTCTTCTAGAGGGGTTTACTTGATGTGTGGGGTAGGAACTGCAGTGAAGTTGTAACATCAGCACCTGTGTGTCTCATCAGGCAAAAAACAGCATGGTCCTGATTGGATGTGGAGCTGTAGGACTCAGTCTTCTACTTGTACCTGATTGTCTGATTGGATGTGAGGTTGTAGGCCTCGGTCCTCTACTTGTACCTGATTGGATGTGAGGTTGTAGGCCTCAGTCCTCTACTGTACCTGATTGGTTGCCCCTTATGTTCTCATCCCAGCGATGTCATTGCTTTCATTGTGCTCCTTCTGTATGATTGTGTTTGAGAAATGGGTTGGGAAACCGTTGCTTATCTGTGGATTCAGTGTGTGTGAGTGAGTGTGCCATACACATGTCCGGAGTACTAAACAAGTTGTGGGTGTTCACACTGAACCCTTAAAGAATAATTCGTAACCCACACGCACACGTGTGTAAATGCATATATAGACGTGTAATAGAAGCACATTACCTACTCCTCTTTACCTGGCTATTAGTTTAGCTTGCCTCAACATAATGTAGTTGAAACTAGATCATCATTAGGTTAACCAGAGCCAGCTGGTACATCAAACTCTTTTGACTCTGCTTGGTAGGAAAACAAGCTACATCATCTCTCTCTTCAACAAATGCCTTTAATCCAGCGTACTGTTCTGGTTCCAGCTAATGTATCTACACACCACCTGGTCAAATGGCCTCATGAGTTGCAATGGAAAAATTAGCTCAATGAGTTCTGAACAAAATTCCAGTCCTCAAAATATGCTTGAACACCAACCTATGGTTGTATTGATCAGACAGAATTAGTCACATAGTGGAAGTGATCCTGTTGTCGGCATATCAGCCATTTCTGTTGCTGTTCCACTTAAAAGGAGGCTTTACCCAGTGAATTATCTTCTATTGTTTTTCTTCCCTGTTAAAGGTGCTATCAGCCAATTGATGCATTTTGTAAACATGTAACACTTTTTATAACGTTTTTCTAACATATTTTCCTGACCTGCTAGCTCTCCATTTCCTTAGTATCCCTACACTGTTAAAACAGTCTTCTTATGCAGGCCAGACTCTGTAAACTAGAAGCAAACAACATGGGGGCAGGCTGTCCCCCTAACAATTGCGTGTAGTTTCTCAAAGAGTACTGAAGTTAAGGGTGAACGTTTTATTGAGTCATTGGTTAAAATCTCAAATTAGTTGTGACAAAGTAACAAATTTGGAGCAAACGAATGTAAGCATACCTTAAGTTTTAATTAAGGTGCACAGGAGAAAAGGCGACTAACATTTTGATGCTTACCTCATCTTCATTAGAGTCCTTGAGCTGCTTGACCAATTGACCATTGACCCCCCCCCCCCCCTTTTTTTTTAGAAACAAAATTAGTTTTCTGTGATGTGACTTTTACGTCTTCCAAAATGCCTTAGACACCTTGGTTGTTTTCCTCTGTTATTATGAAGGTTATTTTGACTGGCACGTTAGACTGTCACTTAGTGAATCTAATCCACTCAAGGTCAAATGAATGTGCTCCAGATCACCCAGTGCATTTGTTTAGGTCTGTCTTATTTAAGTTTTGATTACACTGGTCTGAAGGATTCACATTGGTCAGCTATGCTTGCTTAGGGTCTTGAGGAAAATGTCTGAAGCAAAAAGCATAGGGACTTGAATTGCTGTGTGTGATGGCTATTGCTTGTTTGCGTTTCTTCATAGGGAGAAAAAACAAAAAATTCAAGACATCAAGAACAACATTAAAGAGGCAATAGAGGTAAGGAAGCTTATTAAATATTGAAATCAATATTAAAATGTGCTCACAATATTAAAATGTGCTTACTATGCCAGTATAAGGTTATCAACTTTGTCAGTTTGCAGGGAGTAATGTCTGACTGACATGTGAATCTGAGTCAGGTCAGCTTTTCAATACGGTTTTGGCGGTTTTCAATACCCAGACTACTAGTTGGTCCATGTTTTACCACACATCGTATCTGTAGTCAGTCAACATCGACAGAAGTGTGTGTGAAAGAATCTTTGAGTCATGGCCTAAGCTTATTTCCATTGAAGTCAGAAAACATTTTTTAGCAACACTGGGATCCCAAAATAGATGTTGCTGTTTTTTTTTACCCCTTTTTTTGCATTAGAAGTCATATCTGTGTTTGAAATTTAACACGGAAGAAGCATATGAGTGCAAATGAAAGAGCCAAGCCCCTGGAGTAGTATTTATTCTTATTTTGGTGTTGTTTTGAACACATTGGTCGGTTGGTGTTGATGTTTGAAACACCATGTGTCACCTGAACTCGAATCTTCTGTTGACTCTTGATTGCTTTGGTGTGATCTTGTGTTAAATGACAAAAAAATCAGACAGTGAATGCATTGTTTGGGTTGTGTGGAATCACATATAGGTGAAAGGTATGTGGATGTACATGTTTAAAAAAAAATGACAGAGAAAAGTGAAATATGAACGTAAACACTGTCATTTCTGTCATTCAGACCATAGTCACGGCTATGGGGACGCTGGCTCCTCCTCTTCAACTGGCATCCGCTGCCAACCAATGGAGAATGGATTATATCCTCAACCTAGCCAATCAGAAAGACTTTGATTTTCCGTCTGTAAGTATTGAGTAGGAAGTTGGATATCCGAAGGTGTGTGTGAGCATGCAGGTGTGTTTGTGTGAGTGAGAGTGAGTGAGTGTGTGTGTGAGAGAGAGAGTGTATGTGGTGTGTGTGTGTGTGTGCGCGCGTGCATGAGGGAGAGGTGCCGCTGGGATATGCAATATGTTTCTCATGTGCTCTGTCTACGTGTGCCACAGGGCACATTCCCCCATGACTCCCCTCATTAGCACTAATGTCATCCCTCTGGGCCTTCCTCTTGGCCCTTCGCTTTCCAGAGCACTGTCTGCTGATACAAACATACTCACGTAGCCACCACTCTCTCTGTCTCTCACACATCTCTCTCTCTCTCTCTCTCTCACACACACACACACACACACACACACACACACACACACACACAGAATAGTATCTTCAAACCCTGGTAGCTTCTCTTCTGTAACCTAACACTCAAGATTAGCACTCAGGATAGAACCTGCAACTTTTCAGTCAAAACCAACACAAGGGACGACCCATCCAGTCAATACAGTTATGTGAAGCTGCAAGTCAGTTATGTCTTCCAGGCATGAGTGAACATTGTTGTGTTTAGTTTGACTGGATTGTTTTTGTTTTACTGTCAGTAAAGCAAGGACACTGGCTTCATTAGTTTGCAAAACATAAGGATCCATTTCTCATACATCATTGTGTGTATTGTACTTCTCTGACAGTGAATGGTTTTACCATACAATCCAAATATAGCATTCTTATCGTGTGACATGAGATATATTTATGTATATATACTCACTACAGTTAGTGCAGACAATTAACGGGTGGTTTTTTCTCCCTGTCCTGTCCTGTCCTTCTGCCCCCAACCCCACCCCAGGAGTTCTATGAGCACGCCAAATGCCTTTGGCAGGATGAAGGTGTGAAGATGTGCTACGAGAGGTCGAATGAGTACCAACTCATAGACTGTGCCCAGTAGTGAGTACTTCCTCTAGTCCAATTGGAACCACACACACACACACACACACTGCCAGTTGGAACTAAACACACATACACATACACACACACACACACACTGCCAGTTGGAACTACACAACACACACGCACACACACTGCCTTTGCTCCCCTGTCTGGTTTATAATTTTAATTTACCGTTATTTAGTGTGTAGCATAGGTAACATTTTGGTGTCTTTTTTTATTTGTTGTCAAGTCTGGCTTTAAGTACATTCTGTCACTGTCATTGAATGCTGTGCAGGTTTTTTTATGTACCTATGATATGATTTAAAATTTCAAATTATGATTGTTATGTTTATGGACCTTTTCATGCTTACATTCTAGGTGTTTGTGTTAAATGTACTAGTGCTCACAGTTTTGAGTTTGTGCCCTTCCACACAAAAGTATGCAGAAGGGAACCGAAACAGTTGCACACTGTCGCTTTTAAAACTAAAAAACATATACACAGGTTAATATCTAAATAGCCAACTATGTGCCACTGTCCTGTTCTTTCTGTTGTTTATAAACATGCCCATTGTGTTTATTTTAATGAATTTGTAATGTGAAGTGATGGTAAAACAAATTTGAACCATCTTTTTTTCCTGCAGCTTTTTAGACAAGATCGACATTGTAAAGCAGAGTGACTACACACCCACTGATCAGGTGTGTACATGTCTGCATGTGAAAAAGTTGCCAAGATGTTATGAGATGTTATGTGATTTGTTGTAGATCAGTGAAAACCATGGATGTATTGTGGCCATTATTGTGGATGGAGACTTCTGGCTTATCGTGGTGTTCTGCGTGACCTCAATTTATGTACTAGCACAGAGGTGGAGGTCCTGGCTTCAGAACTTAAAAAAAATCCTGCCATGTATTCTTTCTGGCTGTGCACTTGGCAGAACTGCTTTTACTAATTAGCTGATCTACCTGTTGGATAATTTGTGTGCTCATTAGGTTAAGCTGGTTCAAAAAATAGCTGGATCAAATATGTGTCAGAGTTGTTACTTTCTGAAGCTGGCTTTTCCATCCCTATACCAGTGTCACCCGAATGTATCTATGTATTTATTATTAGTTATGACTATTAGTTTTCATTCAACATGTTTGCTACATTTCCCCTGTGGTCTTCTCCTTTCATGATGCCTTTGACAGGACTTGCTACGATGCAGAGTTCTAACCTCTGGGATCTTTGAGACAAGATTCCAAGTGGACAAAGTCAATTTTCAGTAAGTGTTTAGTACTTTGGAGTGAATCTTAACTAGTAGCAGTAGTGTTTTAGCTTTGAGCTGGAGTTTAAATGCTCCTATTTAACACAGGATGGGTTGGGATAATATTCATGAGCGATGTGCAGTGACTGCACACAAATTGTGTTTTATGAACAGCCAAAGTAGCTTTTTAATCTTACTTGTTAACCACATCTACTTTACTACTCTACTACTACTACATCTACTTACATCTACTTTTATTTAACAATATGAACCGTATTGTTTTGCTTGAAATGTAAATCCTAAACCTGACATTTCTTTTCCTTTTAGTATGTTTGATGTTGGAGGACAGCGGGATGAGCGAAGAAAATGGATCCAGTGCTTCAATGGTAAAAAAAAGAAATCTTTAACCATCCAGCTGGGAGGACAGTCATATCTTTTTCTCTTACTAATAAATGAAATCTTACTTACTTTTGACCCGTTTCTCCTAAAATCCCTTCAGGGTAAAGAGAACAGAGTAAGACTATTTTAAGATCTTAGGTTAAACTTACTGTAGATTGGACTTGTATCTGGCTCTACTGGACAGTGTGTCTTAGGAGTTTGATGTAAGAAGAATGAGACAAAGATCTAACTGAATTCTGAGTTGTTTCTCCTAAAACTCCCCTTAGGAGAAGAAGATAAAAATCAGTTCAATGTAAGCTGAAGATGGTTCTAAAAAGCAACAATGTACTCTGGATTTGTCACTTTCTACCTACCTTTCTAATTCTCCATGTAAATTCCCATCCTCTTGCAGATGTAACAGCCATTATCTTCGTGGTGGCCAGTAGCAGTTACAACATGGTGGTCAGAGAGGACAATCAGACCAACCGCTTACAGGAAGCACTGAATCTCTTTAAAAACATCTGGAACAACAGGTGACAGTGCACAGACTGCCTTACATAAACAAATTCAAACATCCAAAAGCATATACCGATTGCCATTTTTGCCATCCTTTCACTGATTGACCATACAAGTAAAAATGAAGAACAAGATACGTGAGCCTCAAGGGAAATGGTCTCATACTTACAGACCTGTACAGTTGCGTTGTTTTGTTGTATTTGCTTGGTTCTTCATAGCTGTAAACAAAGTCCCTAAAGCAACTTTGTCACCAGTAATTTATTTGCTGTAATTGCACACAAAAGAAATGTGAAACATGTGACTTGAGCAGGCTTTGTTTTTCT
This sequence comes from Coilia nasus, assembly GCA_027475355.1. Taxonomy (NCBI): domain Eukaryota; kingdom Metazoa; phylum Chordata; class Actinopteri; order Clupeiformes; family Engraulidae; genus Coilia; species Coilia nasus. Next base: position 4,058,642 of record CM050216.1, on the reverse strand, counting down.
CCTGTAATCTTTCCAGATGGTTGCGGACAATCTCTGTCATTCTGTTTCTCAACAAACAAGATCTGCTAGCTGAGAAAGTCCTGGCTGGAAAGTCTAAAATTGAAGAGTACTTCCCTGAGTTTGCACGCTACACCACACCAGATGATGGTAAGATTCCTCAGCTCTGAAAATACTCTGTTCACATGTATGCACACATGCTCTGCTTACTCTCCTACACCAGGATGTGCAGCATGTCTAGCAAGCGACATTGCACCAGTACATTGACCAGTAGACTCATGACTTTTACATATTCTTCTTTTACATATTGTCTTTTATTTACCTCATTATCCTTATTTTACAGGGCTTTTATTGGTCTGTGCTTTTATTTTTATTAAGCACATTGAACTGTCTTTGTGCATAAAATGTGCTATACAAATGCGCTGTACAAATAAACTTGCCTTGCCTTGATAACCACTCCCTCTTCTGCATACAGCAACCCCAGAGGCAGGCGAACACCCACGGGTCACCAGAGCTAAGTATTTCATCAGAGACGAGTTTCTGGTAAGTCCCAGACGCCCACAACCCTCGCTAAGGTGATGTCATTGTCAGTTTCCATCCAACTTCTTAATGTGCAGATTGGTGATTCAAATAAGAAATCTACACTTGAAAAGGCGCATTGATCTTTGAAAATGTGCCATATCTTTGAAAAAAGCCTTTTTAATCTTTGTGGCCTAAAACGGCCAGTGACAGGCATCTTGTGAAGCCGAATTACAATGAATACGCTTAACTGATGTGAAGAAGTCGAATGGAAACCTGGGCAGTGATGGGCAACCCGGATGCCATGGTCCAGTACCATGTATTAGTTCCAACCATCTTCACATCTACAGTTCTTTATCCGGGTAGAGGAGTTAATTAGTGAAGTCACCTCTGTTACTGTAAAAGATTTAGCAAGTCTTGTACAGCAGGAGTTTTGAAGCTCTGTTAACACTGGAAGTAAGTCATCCCTGTTGTCATCCACGCAGCGGATCAGCACAGCCAGCGGAGATGGACGCCATTACTGCTACCCTCATTTCACCTGTGCTGTGGACACTGAGAACATCCGCCGTGTCTTCAACGACTGCCGGGACATCATCCAGAGGATGCACCTCCGTCAGTACGAGCTCTTGTGATGGAAAGGAGAAGGGACGAACTCAGATAACAAGCTGTTGGGACGGGAGCAGGAGAGCCATCAGCATGAGCTGTCTCTGGTAGAGGGAGGGAGGGGGGAGGTAGACTTCACCATTGTGAGCCTACCTTGTTGGAGGACGCAAAAACACGTGACTGTGAAAAAGAAGCTCTTATGAGAGGGGGGTGGTGGGGTGGGGGAGGGGTGGAAATTGTGACTGTCCCCTCACCTCCACCCCCACCCCCCCAAAACACTGCTGACCCCACACTCTAACACTTAACAGACACACAAACATGCAGACACATATTCAAGCACACATGCCTTTTAGCATTCATATTCTCTAGTGTCATATGCACACTTCCTGATAACACACCATCCTCACTCGAAGGTGCACACAATGTCTTTCCAGACTGGTAAGTATAAAAAACACGTGTCATCTTACACTGAATGGCGCAGTGGTTCCTGATCGTTTAGCTGCTTTTGTGAAATGGTCAGCAACTGATTGAAGAAAAAAAAGGGCAAACAAGATGGAAAAATTTCCCAAGGCGAAGGACTTTAGAAAGCAGAGAAGTGCAAAACGCTGTCGAGAAGAAGACTAAGAGGGGAACTGCATCAAAAAGGAAAGAGACCATGTGCAAGAGCTAAAAGAACTCCCACCCACAGGGTCATCTGTCTGTGGACTGTTGTGCCATTGATACACATGACCTCTCCTTTCCCCTCTCCTGTCACATCCCCCTACCCCTTCCAACCCCTCCACCCCTTTACGTTTGTACTCATCACGCCCTCTTTCCAAATGCTTTGTTTTTTTTCCTGCACCAATACAGTCTTGGTTGATCAGAGACTTTAAGAGTTAACAGTGTTTTAAAAATGACAGAAATGACTATGATAACTTGGACACTAATATGTTCTCACTCATCAGCCTTGTTCCATCATCAGTTTCTCTTCTTCTGTGTCTTTATTTTACTGCTGGACTATTATTCTTGTACAGACTGTAAAATGTATTATTTTGTACAACTTTATTGAAAAAAAAAACTTGTAGAAGATTCATGTGCCTCTGCTATGGCTGCCTTTGTGTGTGTGTGGCAGGTTGTATGCCCTTCGCCACAAACATGGATGTGTGTTTCTGTATGACACGTGGTGAGTTGGCATGCTGGGTAATCTGTCCTGGCAGCATTGCGCACTTGTATGGATCCTTAGGGATGCACTTGGTGGGAGGGGGGGTGTTGAAGTTTAACTGTTTCAACATAAATACCTTGATCTCTGCGTAGTGTATCAAAATGCAACGTGTGTACATGATACTATGAAAGGCTCGGTTTTCAATGTGGCCGTTATATTCAATAATACATTATATTCCTTGTCATGACACTCTTTTAAAAAAAAATTTAGAGATTGCATTTTAACTGCCACATCTAGACATAAGTGCCCTGTGACACCTGCACCAAGTAGGTTGGCAGTGTCAAGGTAGACACTGAAAAAGACCATGAGAAGTTGGATAGAGATGATGGGTAAAGGCATTTCCTTATTCACTCATACAAAGCTCCCAGAGAATGAATACCTCACTGTTGGTAGAGATTATGGATAAATGAACATTAATTAGTACATTAGACATAAGCATTAGATTTACTGTAAAGATCGTAACTGGGGGTTGGCTTCAGACCTCCCTGTTTTTGGAAGACGTTTTGTTAAATAGATGAAGGCAGAGAGTGACCCCTCATTTGGTCATACCCAAGAACACCTGAGCACACTTTTTATTTTAATTATATGACATGGCAGGATGAAATTAATAGTGCCTGTCCAAATACTCCATGTTATCAGGTCTGTTGATAAATCGAAGATGTACATTTACATTTAATTTCATGAAATCCAAATGTAGCACGAAAGAAGACATTTCATCTTTCCAGGAAAAACTCAATGCATAGGTATTTTAACAAACATATTTAGTTGGATAAACTTTGTGAAGAGATGAACATGATGGTAGTGTTAGTAGGTTTTGGGGCAGGCATTAGCTGCCTGTATGGTGTAGTAATACTATAGTACTATACTATAAGAATACTATAACAACTACTACTACAAAACTACTATAGCTGCCTACTACATACCTGCAGCCTCCTCTCTGAAAACAGCAAGCCACAGCAAATGTCAACAAGCCAGGAAAAAATACTCTTTGTTAATATCTAAAGAAATGCAAGGAATCTCTCATTTAGTAATGTCATATCAATAATAATCATCTTGCAAACTACATATCTATGGAAATGCTACTCAAGACAAGCTCTTTTCCATCCTATACCTGTCAGTGGTCATAGAGACCGTCCTGTAATGATGAGCTGAAGATTAGCTACTGAAATGCATAATGTCATCTTTAATGTTTGTCTACTAGCCTACCCTACCACTAAAGGGTTGTGTAGGTGAAAAATGGTAAGGCTTTATTTGACAAGTTGGTTTTAAAAGGAAGACATAAACCCTGCACCCATGGTGCTGTTGTACAAGGTATGTTGGCCTACACCCTTAAGCAAACATGAAATGCTCAGGCCTGTGGACTTCATAATGAGCAAATATATGAAAATATATTTTCATGCGACCAAGATACCACTATCAGAACATTTCAGAGGTCATCCTGTTAAAACCAGTGTCATAAGACGCATGTTCTTATCAGTGAAGTCTCTCCACAACTGTGTATGTACTGAGCTGTGAAGTTAGACCTTGAATAACCAAAGATTCCTTGTCTTGAGCTGTTGTTTACGTATGCACTTCTGCTTATCAAGACGTAAGTCTGATCTAAGGCTAAAACTAAGAAGGACTGCAATACCCTGTAGAATGTCTTAGAAGTGTCTCCAATGCAGAACATCAGTTCCTTTGGTTTCAGGTGTGTCATGACACCCTTAACCCTATTGGCCATGGTTGGAGCCTGTCCTTCCAGTTGAGAAGATGGAATTGGTGGGCAAAGTGGGTGTGAAGTAAAGTAAGTTGAGAGAAATGCAAAAGGTGCTGCTTGTGACTTGTGTGTGTAGAAGGAGAATCACTTCTGGGATGATGGCAAAGATGGATAGATCTTGGATAGGCTGTGTCAGAATAGGTTCTGGCAAATTTTCCAGTGCAGAGATTCAGACAATGTAAGATAATGTACCTTTTTTTAATTTAAGGACAATTTTTCAGGACTTTTAATTGAAGTCCACCTGATGTGATATATACATAATATGAACAAAACAATAAAATAAAATCAGAATGCTATGCTAAAACAGACATAATCAATAAATATACCAGACAAATAGATGTACCGCATAGCAGTTTTGTAAACATCCAGTGTTTCAGGTTGTCTTCACATTACTGGATGTAACACGTGTCATAGGACTGGTACAGCCCACCCCCCATGGATGGTGCACACTACAAATGCTAATTTATGGTTTCATGAGGTCAGCATATAAAAGACATGATTTGGGTGCCGTGCACTTCATAACTGCATTTGACCTCACAGCTCTCCAGAGAATAGTGCCCCCTATTGATGAGATTTTACAAAACATTGTGCATCCATTGTGCTGTGTTTTTTATTTGATTTGATAGCATCATCTGCAAGTTATGTACAAGTTTATCTCTGGCGCCAAAAAACATCAGTGCAAAAGTGGAGTAAAGATATAGATTTACTGTCCTCTGAAAATAATTCTACACACAGGATTTAGCGATTAATAGCAGGCAATAAAAGTGAGTAACTATATATATCACTGAACTATGCAAAGGTGCTTGTCCAATTCATCATTTTGGTGTTTTGGTCTGATTGGCTGGACCATACAAACTTGTGTATCACATATGAAAGTTATTTCTTTTAGTGCTTTGGCTACAATTCTCTCATACTACCCACTGCATGTCCAACATAGGTATTCATGGCAAAAAAAAACTCTGCAAATTTGGGAAATACAATTATTGCTTTCCACAATGATGGTCTATGCTGTAAAAAATCTGTAACACCCTGAAACTGAGTACATCATGGTGGCCATGGTCATAAAGGGTTCTACTTGAAATAGGCCTTGCCAGTAGCCTGGCTATCGCGACTTGTCAATGCTCTGCGAGCATTGGTCTGGCCAAGCTGTGTTGTAAACTAATTTCTCAGAAGACAGGCTTAACCCGCCTCTTTCAAATGCCTGTTTGCTACTGGACGAAGCTTCAACCAATCACACCCCTCTGTCCTCTGATCAATACGCAGCGAAAGAAACTGCATGATCCAAACAAAAAAGTAGTAGTAGGCTGTAGTCATATAGAAATGGCGTTAAATGATTTTGTCTGACTTGTGAGGTGAACATGAGAGTGGCTGGTGAAACAAAAAACGAATCAGTGCGTCAAAGGTGAAATGACCACAACAACAGCATTTTCGCAAAGCCCCATCGACTTGGCTACCAGCGGGGCTAACTGATAAATGAAATTTTTACCGAAGCCAGTCGGTAGCATTGCGAAAACGTCCTTTCCCACAACAAATGCTTCAAGGGCTGCCCTTTGCTCTATTTTCAGAGAGAACTTATCTTTGAATTTGTCCAAAACAGCAGCTACAGCTGCATTGAAATCTTACGGTTGCTCCACGTTCCTCATGTAGACAGTGACTGAGATAGATTTCCGGTCGCTAAACTACCGCGTCATTGCCTTTTGAAATGCTTGATTTTTATTGGTCCCCTTTCCGAGGGCCGAGCAGAAATGGTTTAGATAGGCAGCTTGGCCAGACTGACTTGCTCGCGAAATGCAAATGCAGCGTCACAGGCAGTATGGGCACACCCAGGCTACCTTGCCAGGGTCAATCAAAGAAGTTGGGTCCTTGTGCCCAGTGTCAGATCCAGAAGATGAAGAAGTTGAAGTCAAAAAACAAATGCATGAGTGCTACCAGCACTGCTGCAAAGGTTACAGAACCAGGAGGTCAACCTGTCAGTGCTCAAATCATATGCCGCACACTGCAACAACTTGGCCTGCATGGCTGTGTGGCAGCACCTTGATGAGGAGTATCATTATATTTGTGCCTTGCCCACAAGCCCAGTGGTGGTAGCATCATGGTTTGGGTCTGCTTAAGTGCTGCCAGCACCAGGGAGCTGCAGTTCATTGACGGAATCATGGTGGGTGACAAATGCAGTTATAGTATGTATGGACAGGAGGAGAAGAGACAGTGAGAATGTATTGAGCAGAAGGAATTACTCAACCAGTCATCTCTCACCTGGTGGCAATATATAGGCAGACTGTGAATTACCCTTTCATAATTGGGGGTTGGGAGTACTGGGAGTGTACAATCTTTTACGTTTTACATTCATATGTTGGCACCCCCAACCCTGTTATTTCTGCACCTTTGGGGGTAACATAACCCATCAGTACCTCCTGTAATTCGAACTATGTAGATAGGGAGAAGCGAGAGCATCACACGCTAGTGCTGAGCATGTTAAAGAGGTCTCCTACCTCACTACTATCTATGCCTGCGTTACTGCATTAGCCAATCAGGCGCAGACCCACGGCCACCGAAGCGACATCGCCTCTGTGAACCCACACCAAGTAGGCATGGCAGGGTTGTGTAACTGCCAAATACATACATGGTTCCCAAGCATGATTGCAAGTGATCTGTGATCAAAAAGATCTTCGATTTATCCTCTCAACACTCTCTGCTGTGATCCTGTCTGATCGTTATGAACATCCTGATTTTAATATGCCTTGAGGCCTTATTTTAATCTGAAAGAATCTATAGCAATTGGTTGGTGTAGACCTGCGCACAGTATGTTTGACACAAATTTTGTCAAGACGGCTGCAAAAAATATTGTCTTTGTAAACTAGTGCATTCAGATGTGCTTTACCAGTTAAGCTACTTAAGCACTTAGGTGCTCTATAAAGTCACTTATAAGACAGTTAAATGTGAATTAGTTTAATTAGTTTATATAGTTTATTTGTCCAAATTCTTTAATAATTTAGTTCTTCCTATTTATTGTCTATTTTACCATTTAGTTAATATTTTCGCATTTAAATTATTTTTAGTTATACATTGCATGTTGGGTTTCATAAAAACAATGCAGATTAAGTAGCCTACTTAGTTATGCTTTTTTAAACTGGCCACTGAAGGGCCTGTAGCAGCAGCACCTACTATGTTTAGCAAGCTGTGTGCTGTTAATTGTGAGGGAAGTTACTGATTGATTTTTTTTGACAACCCTATTATCTCAAGGCAGAAGTGTTACCCTAACAATAAGGTGTCAGAGATGACGTTAGTACAAGTCTTTGAGAGTTACATTTTAGATCTGGCAAAGAAAATGTAAACACACTGTTATGTGTGCATTCGGAGGAGGTCCTTAACCTCAGACTTGGTAAGGCATTTTACAGTTATTATACATCCCAAAGTTCCTATTAAACACCACTGTGTACATTCTTTAAAGCAGTAGCGGATGACCAGACATTCAGTTTATGCAAAACAAACCATAGTTTTGTGTTCATGAAATTTATTAAGAGGCCACATGGTCAGATCACATAATTAGATGTGTGTTGTATTTTTTTTCAGTGTTTATGCCGCTTTTTGATTAACTGTTTACTGAAACATTTTCTAGAATCTCCTCTATACAACTAACTTCCAAATGATCCCATTGACCTTCGTGTGTGGGGGTCAGAGACTCACCCGCTCTTCTCTCTTAACTTTGAAATAAATCAAGCAATCTGAGACACTTTCATTCAATTCATTACAACATCTACAAATGTTTCCCTACTCTCAAAACAGTTCCAGTGTTTATTTTAAAGACAGAACTCCCCCTTCCATTAAGTGGTAGCAAACTTTTCTGGATAACTATGGTCTTCCCTGGACAGGCTTCACCATTACACTGTCACTTGAAAAGATATAAATTGGTTTAAAAACAGTTTTACATACGCTACATCCGATATCAGTACATACATTTTTCTTAAACAGGTCATTTTTTGTGTTTACAGTTGTGATGAATTGTTGAGGTCATGCAAGCAGTTTCAGTCTCATACAACTCACATCCTGTTGTGGACTCTGATACTACAACCATAAATTTCAAACAGTTCATCTACTGTAGTTCTACATAACACCAAGCTAAACCATGGCCTGGCAACAGATCCGACTGACCTCCACTGGGTAATGGGTGAAGGAATCTCCTGCTGTAATACATTTCTGCTTAAATTACAAATATGCATATTTCAACTTCAGGGAAAAAAACAACACTCAAACCTAGAGCTAGTGATTAGATGGTCCCTTTGGAATAGACAGTATTTAATGTCATTTTTTTTAAACACAAGGGAAACCCCCCCAAATGTTTCCATGCCCCCCCCAGAAAACAGTGAGAAGTCCATTAGCATACAGCTCTTTACAAAGCTCATGATTACAATTATGGCTAATATGAATACAAAAAAAGAGGAAACAATGGACAACAGCCTAATAATTACAGTATAACATGAGATGCAGAAGCAACAAATGTAGATGTTATAAAACCAAGTAGAAGTAGGAGCACTTTTGAATGGACGGCACCCAAATCATTGCTCTTTTTCCTGTGTGTGTGTCGTATGTATGTGAGGTGCACCACCTGTGAGAACACGGGGTGGCCTCAGGGGGCAGTCTTTTGCCATAAAGTATATTGCAGTGGAAATGGTGAAACTTATGTGTGTGATTTGTCATAGAATGAAACCTGTGCCCACTGGCTGGGACAGGGTTCCCCTGTGCAACCCCTGCCCCCCCCTGCACTTAACTGTCACAGCAAAGGGAGCCTTACAGGAAGTCACTCGCACATCAAAAAACGTGAGGACAAGAACTCGGCCATCTCTCATTATAGAAAAGGTGGCCGTTAAACTAACAACAAAACGGAACAAGTGCAGTGCAGTGTTTTACAGGAGAAACGAAACTTCATTTACACAAGTAGTCGTCCACCTCAAATGAAACTCTTTACAACCACGGGGGTGACAAATACACTAGCCTTCCTCAAGCATTCCATTTTCCTGCCCAACCTGCCAACATTTCAGGAACACACACACACACACACACACACACACACATACACACACACACATACACATACACACACACACACACACACACACACACACACACACTTTACCAGGATGTAAAAGGGGCAACCTTAGTCATCTTTTAAAAAGGAGAAAAAAAAAAGAAAGAAAAACTATTAACACAAGCTTACAACCCAGCCCCCCACCCCACTCCCCCAAATAAACATAATTATTTGTGCAAAAAAAGGAAGAGGGAAAACAGAGTGGGGTTTAGGACAGGAAGGGGGGATGGTGAGATGTGAAGGAAGGAAGGGATGGAAAGGGGGGATTTAAAAGAGCATCTAGGTGAGAGAGGGAGAAGAGAAGGGAGGATACACTATGATTAAAAGGCAAGATCTGTGATGTGGGTCTTCTTTTTTTGTTCAATATATAACTGATTACCCCTCCAAATTGTTATTTTAAATAATTTATCTAATGGATGAGAGCCGTGACAGGTCACTCCCCCTCCCCCCCCCCCGTCCCAATCTGTCTGTTCCATCCTAACGCATGCTGCTGCCTTCGGGGCGCTCTGGCCTGCTGCCTACAAGGCCAGTTTGCCGATGATGACGCCGATGACGAAGAAGAGAATACAGAACGCCAGCACACGGGTGCTGAGCCCCTCCTCTCTCAGAACTCCTCCTGAGGCGGGGGCGGAGATTGGGGGAGAGCTGGATGCAGTCTTCCTCCTTCTCAGCCCATCATCCTCCTGGAGAAGGGAGGGGTAAGGAGAAAGAAAAGACTTGATGAACACATGCGTCAATCATCAATACTTTGTGTTGGTTGTCATTAATGAATGCTGATTGATGTCTGTTGGCTGATAGCGTTATAAACTGATTGCCTGTATTGCGCAGTATGTTTCTGTGCATCACTCTCTATACATTATTTGTATATTACCTATATTATACCTATATTATACCTATATTATATACCTATATTATCTATGTTTTGAATGTATAGTAGAAAGTTGTTATCTGCTGGAGTCAATTTCCTTGTGTAAATATACTTGGCCAATAAAAATGTCTGATTCAAGCTTCAATAACAATTTTTTTGTTTTAGTTGTAATGAATGACTGCTGATTAATTTCTGACGGCTGATGTTGGCCAGTATTAACATGTTATATGTGGGGTGGCGGTTCTAAACTGCTATTTGGGGTGGAACTCTGACCCGGAACTGTCGGTTCTCCTCACGGAGCCTCTGCACCTCCAGCTGCAGACGCTTGCACTCGTCCATAATCTTCTTCACCTCGCCGTCATCCAGTGAGGCACTGGCCGACTTGGGCAGAGAGGATTCCGACTTTAGCAAGGAGGAGGACAGCACCTTGTTGCTCTCGCCATCATGCTGATGGGAGGAGATGCGGGGTGAAAGAGAGAACAATGGAAACATTGCTGCTACTGATTCAAGAAATGAGATCAACCATGGAAATGTTTACCTAACTAACTAATTACCTCTCTCAATGCATACACTAAATGATTTTTAGGTGAAATGAATGAATGTTAAAACGTGTGAATGCTGAAACATGCACATTTATTTATTCTCATTTATCTCATGTCAGGTGTCCTGACAGCGCACCTGAATTTTGTTTTATTTTGTCACAACAACAATAGACTATTTAATATGTTATTAAAAAAATACTTACGGTCTTATCACTGTCCGAGGGCATTTCAAACACACATCTCAGCTTAGAGTCCATCAGTTCCTCTGGCTTCGCCTCTTTCCACTGTGGGTATAAGGAGGAGGAAATCAGGGTGACATGTCACCACTGTCAAAAATTTGATCAGATTTGTAGTTGAAATTATATATATTTACAATTAAATTAAAAAAAAACTACACATGACTCCCAAACAACCAGCCATATTTTCCTCCTGTTTTCATTTTGAAAAAAAAAAAAAAAATCTAAGGTTGGCGAGCAAAGTTAAAGCCAAAATCTTTGGTTATTTCCTTTAGGAGACCAAAAAAAAAAGTTAAAGGTTTCCAAACCCTAAGAGACTAATGTGAATGTGCACACTCACCACTCCCTCCATGTCCCCCATGTCTGGTGGAGCTAGCATGGACTGCACCATGAACTTATGTTTGCTCTTCTCATTGGGGTCATAGTCGAAGGGCTGGAGCATTACTTTAAAATAGAACACTGCATCGTCAACTATCATCAACCAAAGCACTACAATATGCTGTATTTTGTGCCACGTGTTTTTTTAATATATAATTTGTGGTTTATCTTCAAAGAAAACTAGTAAAGTCATTACTTTAACTATGCGAGAATTTTCTCAGTATTTGTGCATACAGATATAGTTATGGAAACAAATGTATACTTCAGCTGTAATTCAGTAAAGAACAGATGATGTTTATGAGCTACAGGGTTGAATGATTGTGTGTGTGTGTGTGTGTGTCTGTTACAAGCGGTACATACCAGACACATTGATGGAGGTCCCCGCATCAATGACACCACTGTTGGGCCGCACACAGTAGCGGCGCGGTGCCGTGGTCTTCACCTTAAAACACACATTCCGGTCTGTAGGGTTGGAGAGCTTCAGGTTTGCAGTGACAACATCTGTGAATGGACCTGTGCAAAGAGGCAACCCCCCCGCCCCCAAAACAATAGAGCAAAGCTCAGTATTCTCATCATTCATCATATTCTCCTGGTGGTAGCAGGGCATGGGCTATCCCTAATATTTCGCAGTGCATGTCTCTAGGTTATGCCACTGACTCTGGGTCTTAACTGAGCACTCAACATCCAACAGACTGGAATAAAAGAAATACAAAACGAATCCATCATCACAGCACTAACTTCGAATAGACAGGTGTTTAACCTAAAACTCATTTCGCATTCTTAATTGGAAATGAGGGTGGGGATCATTATATGATTATATTCGAATATGTAACCCAAAAACAGAGGTTCAAACACAGATTGACTTAATAACGTCTCTGTGAAACAGAAATGTTACAATGATCATGTGCATCTTCAAATCAATGGTGTACGTGCGTGGTCCAACATAAATTTCAAATTATGAGTTTTCCTTTACTAAATTAAACCATAGCCAATATTTCAGACTGTTGCTATGTCTTAAGAAACAAATCCAAACATCAAAGGTAGGGCTAGCTTAGCTGCTGCAAATGGTTCTAAAGAGAGGTGTTTAACTGGCACCACCAGGCAACAGAGAACGTTGATGAACTGGCTAGCCATTGCAGACTGCTAGCTATGCTAACCCTGTTTCCCTTGCGCATAGCTGAGGATTCTGCATATAAAGGATGTTCCAATACATTAAGTAATCAGCAGTTTATCGCGTCAATAGCAACAGACTAAAGTATATCTGGAGCGAGGCTTGTGTACAGTAAGATACCCATAGCGTCAAACAGACCATGTACAGGGCAGGCGAAATGACCGCGGCCTCCCTCTATCATTGCTAGCCAACGATATAACCTAACAATTTCCAATCACTAGGGCGCAAGAGACTAGTTAATGTTAGCTAGCTAACAGCACCTACTGAAACCTGGCGTTTATTCGAAGTTAGCATGACTACTACTTAAGAGATGTACAATTGTGCTTTACCGAAATAACTGACTCTGCACATTTCGGATGTGTCTAGAATTGTACGAATGCTGGTGTGGCCAAAATGACTCGCAAATAGCATCTACAGGCCCTACCCGTTGCTAACCCGCTAGCTGGCTAGCAAGTCTATCTTGCTAACAACCTTCCTTACCTCTAAATTTGAGCTCATGTGGTGGGTCTAGCAGCAGGATCTGTTCTTGCCTGGCCATATCCCAGTGCTTCGGAAGGCTGTCTGATGTACACGGACACTATATTGATATTACGAATATAGCTGTCAAGGTAGTTATTAAAATTAGCCTGTCTTGGGCTTAGAGGGAACGACCACTACTGTTCTACTTGGACAGCCAGCAACAGCTGTGCGGAGTCAGGAAGGAGGTGAGAATGAGGCTGCACGTGACGTCATATACGGTTTGTTCCATGTCCAGCCTGGCATTCCACTTCTGTAAAGTGCACTCTAAATTGGGTTTATGATGGTATGACAACAATGAACTTACTACGATAACAAAGGAACGTATTTGTAAATAATCATTTATTTAGTCTCTGACATGGCCAGTGACATTCCTAAACACACATAGGATCACACGTAATTAAAAGTATGTTTGAAACTAAAATGTCTAGTTTTTAAGTTTGTTGTGTTTGTTAAGTTTTTAAAACTATTACAAATGAAAAATAACAAATTCCCTATAAACTGCAGCCTATCTTTGTTTGCCTACCCTGAAAAGCATTGCAAGAAAACCCCATAGTTTTTTTTCACATAGGCTATAATCTGCTGACAAATTAGCTTTTTATGGCTGGCTAACTTTCAGGACGTTAACAACTTTGTAAATAATCAATATCCAGTCGTTTTACGGCAAAGTGAGCATGAGTGAGCAGCCAGATGTAGGCTATGCCTTGTACACCCAAAATATCTATAATATTTGTAGGTCTACAAAAACTCCGCCCACCTCTGTAGATGCTGATAGTTGCTATCAATTCATGCCACATGTGACTTTTTTCCACGTTTGAAGTTTGAAATGTTAAATTCAAAGATCGCCTATAATGTTTTCAATATTAAAATGACCAGAAAATTAAGTATGTGGCGGACTCTTTTCGCGAAAAAAGGTAAGATCTTCTCTGTGTTGTTTAGTTGTGCAGAAAGTGACAGCCTTTGTAAATGAAAGTAGGGACAATAGAGACTTTATTTCAATAGTGAATGACTTCATAAGTCACACACCTGTACCCTGTGTATGTTCCCTTTAGTTTTGCATAGTCACAATTTTGAAATTGTGAATATCTGGAAAAAGAATGTCATAGCAGGTTAATACCTAGGGTCATCTGAAACATATACACAAATACATAAATAACAAGCGCAATCAGAGATAGCAACCTGGTCCCCCATATGGGCAGACAGACACACACACACACACACAGACAGACAGACAGACAGACGGACATATTACTGACATATTACACATAATACTATTGCACTGTGCAGATTTAGACTGTGACCTCTTTGTCTCCTGCCTAAAATACATCCCACTGTAACGTCGATATCTTCTACTTTCATCTCAAAAGACTTTCCTTAATGCTGCAAGGCATATACTGTAAAACTCTGCTGATTTGACTCTGGCTGATCATGTGCTCCCCACAGACATTACTGAACACATTATTATAAAATCAGTACTCTAGCTACTGTTAAGAAGCTGAGTATGACTAGTGTCTACCCCTGTTTTTATTGTGGGTATTTGGAAGAAATTATAGGCTAGGCCACTTGTGTTTATGAGCCGAATGTAAGTAGGAAATGCCTGCTGCGGACATATGACACATTATCTCTTTTCAGTTTTTTTCTGTGTTAATGCAAATGCTAAATGAGTAATCACTCAATGTTCCCAAGGCATGTCCTTGTTGCAGAATCAGTTTACAGAAAGTCTGTTGACTCTATTCTGTCTCAAATTAAATTGCCTGCAATTCACGTGAAGGGCGCTCGCTCACTCGCTCGTGACAATTAAATTACAAATAAATACAGCTAAATGTCAAGTTTGTTTTCATTGCCTTTGTTTTACCTGTAATACACTATAGCATAAGCATGTGCTACTGATGCTGGTTGGCCAGTGAGCTCCACAGACTCCCATTAATTTTGTATGCTCTCGCAGGTGCCCTTTAGGTGAACTACAAGCATTTGGGAAACAGGTAGTCCTCTGAGAGGGATCCTCCTATTGGAAATTACAAATATACAACCCGCAAATATGAAATGTGAAAAATTATAGCAAATATACAATGCTATAATTCTCAAATCATACAAGCAATATATGTGTTTGAGAATAGTCCAAAGACAACATATCAGTTATTGAAACTGGATTTTTTTGTATGGGATCGTGCCATCATAAGGGCAACCAGATGCTAAAATGGCTGGCATGCTGTCTAGATCTGTCACATTTTAAGGAAGGAAAACATGATGAAGAAGACAGTTAGGCTGCAAAAATCATGTTAAGGACAAGAAAGAAAGCCCTTTTTGTACAAAATCATCTTGTCAGTTAACATAATTAACTGTGAAGCGTCCTCAATTGTTTTTTCTTTAGTCTTTCTCAACTTTTCCTGCCTTTTATTGAAACTTTTTGAGACTCGTTGTTGGCCTAAAATTTGAAATGACCAAAACATCCCATACAACAACAAAAAAATCCAGTTTCAAAACTGATATGTTGTCCTTGGACTATTCTCAAACACATATTGCTTGTATGATTTGAGAATTATAGCATTTCATTTTTATTTCCATTTAACACAACATCCCAACTTAATCAGAATTGGGGTTGTAATTTTACACTGCATCATAGCCCTATTCTGAAATGCAAATGTATCCTCTATAGGTCTTTAGTTTTAAGAGAATGGTTGGAGAGGTATTGGTCAGTCAGAAATGTATCAGATATGGAGCTGAACAATACAAGGTCATTATTGTCTTCCTCTTGTATTTCTGTTGATGTTTTTTTTGTGGCTGTCTCAAACCTTCAAAGTTTAAGATTTTAAGTCTCTTCCAAACAAAATGTTCTGAGGTCTATTTACAATTCTTTCATTCAAAAAGATGGAAATCTCTCACTGTATCAATACAAAACATACACATTGATGTTTTGAACCTACTATTATCTTAAAATTAAAGAACGGCAAAAAACTGCATTTTGAAGTATTTCATGACATGTAAGCAGTCGGCTTGTTGAGTTGTAACAAAAATCGTTGGTGTGGATTTTATTGTTATATAGGACGGATGACTGTTTTAGAAGGGAGGTGATTTTGACCATTTTCATTTCAGGGGGAATGCCATCTCCCCCCATCTACTCTCAACTTGAGCACTACATGTAGGCCTATCCTGCAGGAAAAATCCGAACACACATTCAACCTTGACCGCAAAAAGTATATTCTATGACAAAGACCTCCCATGTTTTTTCTTTTATGCCTTTTAAGCAATATTTTGGGGTTTGACGTTTACAGTTTAACAGAAATTATTTAAAATGGCATTTTACAGAATGGGTTTTAGACAAATTTTATAGTCCTACAATTTGGGAAAAAGGTTTTATTTATGCATTAAATTCAAACATTGTAGGCCTATGTCTTTAAAAAGAGTTCACTGTGCCATCTTTTAAATACATGAAAAAGAAATACAGGAAACGGAATGTCACTGATGACTTTGAATTAAGAGAGGAGACTTCTTGGCGTTTCTTTCAAAATATTTAATGTTTAGGTGTACTGTCCCTGATAAGGTTATTTTTGACACGTCAGTTGCCATATGTTGTAGGCTAATATTGATACAAGCTTAAATTACAAAATTAAACCTCTGACCATTGACTTAACACTATGTTATCAGAATTAATTATAAGTCTAAAGTTAGATAAACTCTTATGGTTCTAAAGATAGATAAACTGTGTTTTCTAGTTCTTATTTATAAAACTAGATGTACCGCATAGCGGTACATGGTATGACCGCCGCAGTGTATTGAAATGTGGGAACTGTTGGTATGATGAGTGTGTGGAAGAGCAGTGTTGTGAGGTGAGAATTTATGTGGAAATGATTTCCTGGAAGTGGGCATGAATGTGGGTTTTGAATGAATGACATTGTGTGTGTTTGTATAGTGTGTAGGAGTGATTTCTAAAAAGGAATAGGCAAAATGAGATTTTGTACAATTACAGCGGCTGCTATAGGCCCAATTTTATGGCATGTGCTGTGCTTTTAGAGGTCTTTGTGTTGATCGTGCATGAGATATTTTATGCAGTTCCTACCTTCTTAGTCCAAAATATTGGCAATTCAAAATCCCAATTTTTGCATTTACCCATATCACTAGGTGGCGCTATGCTTCAAGTGAGTGTTTATGGGCTGGGTCGATATGTCTCTGTAAGACCGACATACTAACACAAAATCGTTGTCTTGGGCAAAATTGTTGACGAATTATTTAACAAAAGCTGTTTTTTGACACCTAGCTTCGCCTTGTAGAATCTAAGATCTTTGGTCCAAGGTTAACGTGTTTGTGTATGCTAACGACTTCAGCAAGCTAAGTAGCTAGATTGTAAATAACAAGGCTTCGGATAAATGAACGTTGATGTAACTGCTTATCCATTGTTGATATTACCTTTGACTTAAGTTTTCTGCCTTTACAGCAGACATAGTTTAGTTAAAAAATATTACAAACCTTTTACTTTGCTGAAGGCTTTCCCTGTCCAGTTGTCTTCTTCCCGGGCAAAACGACAGTTGGTTGAAGGAACAGTGCTTTCAAATGTAGCAGCTAGTGAAACCCAGCTGCTGGGTTTCAGTGACCCAGACAGTGGGTAGAATACCATGTATCTGTTGGAGATTGAGTTCCAAATCACCAACCATGCGGCTGGGTTATAGAAAATAACCCAGCATGGGTTAACATAACCCAATAAATGGTCAAACTGCCTCAACCCAGTAATTGGGTGCAGAAATAACCCAGCATTTTTTAGAGTGTGACATATACCAAATTTGGTGAGATTTACATGAACGGCCTATGACGAGTTCGTTCAAATTCATTTTCGTAATGTTAAAATTTCACGGAAATTGTTTTCGTTGGAAGTGGGCGTCGACCTGTGCTTTCAATGCGTGAGGGTCAATAGATTTCACGATAAAAAAAAAGTTGTTGTAAACATTAGCATTCTCTTGATAATAGGCAAAATTACATTTTCTACAATTACAGCGCCCCCTATGGACCAAATTTTATGCCATGTGCTGTGATGTTAGAGGTCTTTTTGGTGATCATGCATGATGTATTTTGCGCAAAATTCCACCTTCTCGGTCCAAGATATTGGCAACTCAAAATACCAATTTTTGCATTTACCCATATCACTAGGTGGCGCTATGGTTCAAGTGAGTGTTTATGGGCTGGGCCGATACGCCTCTGTAACACCAACATACTAACACAAAATCGTTGTTTTGGGCAAAATTGTTGACGAATTATTTAACAAAAGCTGTTTTTTGACACCTAGCTTCGCCAATAAACATCGCCCCCTATGACGAAATGTCACAAAATTTAGTACACATGAACAGAAAGCTGTTTAGAGATGGCATGTCAACTTTGACCAAATTTGAGCAATTAAAAGCCAAGATATGGACTTTTGAAGAATTTTAAGCTACGTGTTAAATGTTCATTGACGTGTAACTTCGAAACGGTTTATCTCAAGATAAATCCTTTGATAAATTTTTGTCAGCATTGTCTGTAGATGACATATACCAAATTTGGTGAGATTCACATGAACGGCCTATGACGAGTTCGTTCAAATTCATTTTTGTAATGTTAAAATTTCACGGAAATTGTTTTCGTTGGAAGTGGGCGTCGACCTGTGCTTTCAATGCGTGAGGGTCAATAGATTTCACGATTAAAAAAAAGTTGTTGTAAACATTAGCATTCTCTAGATAATAGGCAAAATGACATTTTCTACAATTACAGCGCCCCCTATGGACCAAATTTTATGGCATGTGCTGTGATGTTAGAGGTCTTTTTGGTGATCATGCATGACGTATTTTGCGCAAAATTCCACCTTCTCGGTCCAAGATATTGGCAACTCAAAATACCAATTTTTGCATTTACCCATATCACTAAGTGGCGCTATGCTTCAAGTGAGTGTTTATGGGCTGGGCCGATACGCCTCTGTAACACCGACATACTAACACAAAATCGTTGTCTTGGGCAAAATTGTTGACGAATTATTTAACAAAAGCTGTTTTTTGACACCTAGCTTCGCCAATAAACATCGCCCCCTATGACGAAATGTCACAAAATTTAGAACACATGAAAAGAAAGCTGTTTAGAGATGGCATGTCAACTTTGACCAAATTTGAGCATTTAAAAGCCAAGATATGGACTTTTGAAAAATTTTAAGCTACGTGTTAAATGTTCATTGACGTGTAACTTCGAAACGGTTTATCTCAAGATAAATCCTTTGATAACTTTTTGTCAGCATTGTCTGTAGATGACATATACCAAATTTGGCGAGATTCACATGAACAGCCTATGACGAGTTTGTTCAAATTCGTTTTCACAATGTTAAAATTTCATGGAAATTGTTTTCGTTGGAAGTGGGCGTCGACCTGTGCTTTCAATGTGTGAGGGTCAATAGATTTCACTATAAAAAAAAAGTTGTTGTAAACGTTAGCAATCTCTAGATAATAGTCAAAATGACTTTTTTTTACAATTACAGCGCCCCCTATGGACCAAATTTTATGGCATGTGCTGTGATGTTAGAGGTCTTTGTGGTGATCATGCATGACGTATTTTGTGCAGTTCCCACCTTCTCGGTCCAAGATATTGGCAGCTCAAAATCCCAATTTTTGCATTTACCCATATCACTAGGTGGCGCTATGCTTCAAATGAGTGTTTATAGGCTGAGTCGATACATCTCTGTAACACCGACATATCACAAAAATTTCATGTCATTGGGTGAAACGTTCATTGAGTTATTCAGCAAAAACTTTTGCCGGTCTCCCCCTCTTTGACGGACCCTGGCAAAGCAGGGGGGTGGCCCTTGGGGACCAAAAGCTTCTAGTCGCTCAAAAACTTCTAGGGCTACAAGATTCATGTCCCCCGTACTTCCAGTGTCCAGTCCAGTGTCGTTGACGGAAATTCGGGGGAAAAAAAGAAGAAAAAAAAAAAAAGGGAAAAAAGTCGCGGCAACACTATAATGACCGCTTTCATAAAAAGTGCTATTCTCTATCATTCACTTGACAGCTTGCACCTGCAAAGCAATTCTATGGTGGGGTCATGGGTAAATAGGCGGGATTTGTGTACTTCGTAAAAGAATCGACTGTCGCTGAACATGTGACGTAAAGAACGTGGTGGCCATAATAAACCTTGGCGCACACGGCAGCGCTGTAGAAGTGATATCATAAAGCAGTTTCTATTAGCGGAATTATCATTAGGTGTTCTATTTAAAAAAGAACCTTGTGTCGGTGCTGTGTCCCACTGGACACTTGCTGTCACTCCTGGAGTGGCTTGTGAAGTTGGAAGACTGATCGGGACGAAACAGTAAGCTACTATACCGCAAGTTCACGAGTAGCGGTGGGACAGTCTGCAAGTCAGTTAGCTAGTTAGCACGTTTCTAGTTGACAAGCCACCTTGCTTCTCAGCTGCATAGACTTTCAGCCAAAGGCTTGTCTGCTAGCTAACTAGCTTTAGCCAACGTTGCACACAACGTAGCCACCCTGCATTTTATAACTGGCATCCTGCATGTGTGTCAACACTCTTACTAAATGTTATCTGTGTAATATGTCGTTCAGGTGTCACTGCTAAATTGCTCAATGTCAGGTATATTAGCCAGTTAGCTAGATTGTTTCCCTGCCAGCACATAACGTTAGCTGCCGGGCAGTTGGCTAAATGGTCTGGGCATTCAGCTAATAGCTAAAAACGTATTTTCCCTCAGGCGAAGATAATGTCCACTGCACTAATAATTTCCCATTAAATATTTTCTAGGGTAACTCAGTGTTATTCTGCGGCCTGTTTAACGAGTTGGTTAACGATAGCTTTTGATAGTCCTGTTAACCAAACACTAACGCGAATGTTAGTGCTGCTTGACCAATTTGGACAGTTAGATTAGCTTAGTTAGCTCTTTGAGGTCTGTTGGGTGGTCAGACAGAATATAACACGTAACTGAGCTTGCAGCCGACCAGACATTTTTGTATTTCTGTGAATGCATCCGATTTAGCAAGTTAGCCAGTAATATCTGCTAGCTTAGTAGATGCATGGACATGTGCTGAACTAAAGCACACATCTCGAGCAGATTATAGACACTGAAACAGTCGCTATCTGGGTGCTTTGACGTTTAGGTCTGAGAGAGAGTCGTGGTTGATACTTTTTTCTTAATACTTCACGGGGTTGCTTCTTGTATAGTAAGACATTGAGACGGATAGCGTTTGTTGTTAACGCATGGAATTGTGCAGAACAATCACGTTGCTTGTAGTGCTACAGCTATTATTTGTACCCCGTTTAGTTCCAAAGGGCCAATGTAAAACACATCAGTGGGTCTGCATCGCTTTGGCCGTTGTTTTTAAACGGACTGTTGAGACTGGACTTTTACAGCAGCAGCTGAACATGGTAGACTTGCAGCTGAGTTTTGTCCTGAACTGTTAGTTAAACGCCCGCAAGCATGAAGTGCACCAGCAAGCAGTTCACCTGTTGACTGCTGGAGTCGCAGCACTGTGCAGCTGTCAAGCGAAAGAAAAGTGACGTTGTGTACTTGCATCTGTTGAGAACAAGTCCTTTTATCCATTCATTGCTTTTCATTTCGTTCATAGTTTTAATATTTAACGACAGTTGCACCAGACGACAAAATGTCAAATGTCATCTGATGCTTCTCTCTCAGTTGTTCACATTGCTTGTGATTAATGAGTTGTCTGTCGCGTTCCTCAAGCCAGGGGGATGGCAGGGGTGGCAGAGGCCAGTGTGGATTCAAAGGCTGAGCTAACTTCTCTGCTGGAGCAATGGGATAGAGAGCAGCAGTCAACGTCACCAGTCCTAGTTGACATCTTAACCAAGTGAGTATGAATACCTTTTTTTGTGGCACTAAATCCCTGTTTCATGCAAGGTGTAAAATGCATAGCTAAAAACATAAAGTTGCACTTGACTTGTTTTGTATGATAGAGTTGGATTATTAACATTGGCTATTTTCAGGATCTCTGAGCTGGTGGAGCGAGAGACAGAGGAGTACCGTAAAGCTGACCCTGACCCCTTTGATGACCGCCACCCAGGTAACCTCCACAGGCAAAGCCAAGTAATGTCTGCACACTGATTTTGAATGCTCCTGATTTAAATTTATTTTTAATGATGCAGCAGCATTTCAGCCTACTCAGGCCTTTGTCAATGCAGCCTAATCCAGCCTTTGTCAAATCTTATCCAAGATTAGACAGGCCAGAGTGGGCCAAAACATTGTTAGGTGTACTTTTTTTCCCAGGAGCATTGAAATCAGTGTTGAAATCAGTACTTTGTATGTTTGCCTGACCTGCAACTGATAAATGGATAAAAGGGCCTCTAAGGAATACTCTTTTTTTATGTAATGTCGCTGAAATATCAATGATGTTGATAGGTTGCCAGTGTGCTCAAATCTTTGGTTGTTTTTGTTGGTAAAGAATTATTATTGTTGGTAAAGAATTGTTATTTTTATCTGTAATGTTTAATAAGTTATGCATGTATTTGTTAGATGTTGATGTAGTTTCCTACTAGCACTGGTTTATTTTCTCTGTGTGAAGCTGGTAAACACGTATGTGATGAGCAGTAGAGAGGGCACCCTCAACACGGCTGCCTGAACCCAACTTTTAAGAACCAAACCAGTATTCTTCCCAAGGCATCATTGATGTTTTAAACAGTCTCCAAATCTTAAATTAAAGTCGTACTTTCTTGTCATTACAGTGTGTGGTGAGGACATTAGTTACCCCTGGTGTTGTAGACAGGCTTTTACACTGATGTGATATCCAGTATGAGCTACACAAAAATGTTGTTTGCATGGCTGTTCCACAGGACGTGCTGATCCAGAATGCATGCTGGGACACCTGCTGAAGATCCTCTTCAAGAATGACGACTTCATGAACGCTGTAAGTGTTCGGACACAACCTGTCTTATGTACATAATCGTGGCGCAACTTTGCTTTAAGTGGTGTTTCCAGATTTTCCTTCTTAGTTTGTTTTGCTAATGTGTCAACTGCACTACAGATTATTGGTTTGGTGTAAGTGTGGGTATCAGAGAGAAAGATGAGTTATGATGTTATTTTTATCTGTAATGTTTAATAAGTTATGCATGTATTTGTTAGATGTTGATGTAGTTTCCTACTAGCACTGGTTTATTTTCTCTGTGTGAAGCTGGTAAACACGTATGTGATGAGCAGTAGAGAGGGCACCCTCAACACGGCTGCCTGCCGCCTCCTGCTCAACATCATGCCAGGCCTGGAGACCGCTGTTGTGTTTCAGGAGAAGGTATTGTGTGTTTTCCTAATTGCCCACATACACGTTAATGTGCTCTTTAGCGTGTGCTCGGGTGAAATTCCAGAAAGCAGGTTTAGTGACTTACCTGGGTATGTGAACTTGGAGCAAGTGGTAAACCTCCTCATCGCAGAACCCTATGCCTTTGTTTTGGTGCGCAGATATAGCTATGAGACTATGATGTTAGGAGGTTTACCACTTGCCATAAATGAACTTCTCTGGGTTAGTCACTAAATCATCTACTTAGAATACCCCTTGGGTTCATGGAAATGGCTACATGAAGCATAAACCATGCCATTATGACTGTGTGTGTGTGCGCATGTGTGCACGCAGGAGGGGATCGTGGAGAAGCTGTTTAAGTGGGCTCAGGAGGCAGAGCAGCCCTTGAGGATCTACGCTGTGGGTCTGCTAGCAGGAGCTATGGAGAACCAGGACATCGCTGCTAACTACCGTGAAGAAAACTCTATATTAGTAGGTCACATCATCATATTGTTGGTTGTTTCTGTAGTGTAGACCAGAAGGGTGTGCTATGAATGAGGTGTAGTGGTGAACATGAAGGGTAGTACAGTAGTTCTGTGGCATTGTTGAGGATAAAGCCTCATGGCTCATTTGTTAGGACACTTACCCAGCTTTATCCCTAAGCCTTGCCTGTCAGATGTCAGAATTCAAGATGGCTGTGGTGTGCATCAACAGAAGCTATTGCAGCATACCGTTTATAAGAACCCCTGTCTTATTTGTGACACTTTAAATAGGTTATAAACACACTAGTGCTGCCTAATTTCTACCTATGGATATGTTGCTGTATTGTGTGAGCAACATCCAGTGAAATGCGTTGTTAACTAGTATATAGAAAAGGGTCACGTGGCTAGAGGCCCAACAAATGCCCTTGTTCCCACTTGTATTGAAATGTGGTCCACTTGGGTGTAATGTCATTCCCAGTTCTGATTTCCCGACTTAGGTCAAAAGCAGGCAGCATTCGGGTTGCAACATTTGAATTTTTCATCCCTTGTTTCGTTTCCTAGGTGCCACTGATGTTGCAGCGCTTGCGGGAGTTGCAGGAACGTGAGGTGGAAGCCAGGAGGGACTTCAGGCGGCCGAGCCCTCGCAAGCCCACCAGTCTGGAGCCACTGTTGCCTTTGGACGAGGAGACGGTGGACTGTGCCGCCTTCGAGGACAAGAACGGCATGGACAAGTGTGGGGTGGTGGGTGGGGCGGAGGAGGAAGGGAGCGTGGGGAAAAGAGACGACTGTTACGGACTGGCACCCAACAGCGAGGTATCCTTCAACCTCGGGTCAGCCCAGAAGTCCAGCAGCCGTGCCAACTTCATGCAGAAGAGCCTGCCCAGGCTGGAGAGCCCTGACAACGAGTCCTTTGCAGCTGATGAGGCTGACGGAAGAACCGAGGGAGCGAGGCAGCCGCCGAAGAGGGCGGAGCGGGAAAATGGGCGCAAGGCCAAGCAGAAGCTGAACTTCACCTCGTCCGAGCCGGAGCGGAGCTTCAGTGAGCTGAGCAACAGCAGCTGGTCGGAGATGAGCCCCTGGGTGATCGGCCAGAACTACCATCTGGACCCCCTTACCCCTGCCATTGAGCAGCGCCTCATCCTGCAGTACCTGACTCCACTTGGGGAGTATCAAGAGGTCAGTCCATCCAGACTAGCACTGTGCTCAATATATTGTCATTGCAACATTATGATATATCGTGACATTGTGATGTATTGTGACATACTACTATATCTGTGTATTGATACAGTTGCTGTTTTAGTACAGCATTAGAAAACTAAAGGCATTTGAGACCTCAAAAAAGTTAATTTTAAGATAATACTTGACAGATTAGAATTTTTGTTATAAAATAAAACTTTAGCATTAGGGACTTTTGTGGGCCTTATTTAAAGTGTTGTGAAGTTGTGCAACCCTTTAGACTTTGCCTTTGCTGTTGTATTGAATTGGAACAGGTATTGGAGAAAGCTGTTTTGGACATGGTGATTACTTAATATCCTGTAATGAGGTTGCAGGAAATACTCTAGTCCAGCCCTTATCTATACATTCACTGTGTGCACACTGTGGGCGAGTTGAATCTGATTGGAAAGGGATTGAGATTGGGATCGTATCGAATTCATGTGCACAGGTTAAAGATCATATAGGGATTGGTTTTGTGAATCCGATTGCAACCCCTGGCTTAAGCCGATGTAAATCCGCTTGGTGCCGCCTTGTGCATGGCATCGGATCGGATTCGCGTACTGCGCATGCACTGGAATGCACTGCTTGTAATATCAAACGCAGATGGCACAGTTTGTGTCGTATCAAGGAAACCAAAAACGCTGTTTGTTCGTTCATACAGACTTCCAAACAAAGGAGAATGCACAACATGTATGCAAATGCTGCTCTGTCAACCTCCTCGAATGCCATCTTTGTTTGTAAAGAGTTAGTAGTTCTAACACCACTTGTTGAAAGGAATACATCGCCACCTAGCATAGCGAAAACGGCCAGATCTCTGACCATTATCAGATTACACAAACTCCATGTGCACTTGGATTTTGGGACAGACCACCCGTTGGGTAGCAACACCCAATCCAATCTCAATCCAATCCGATCCTACCATGTGCACGTAGTGATTGGCTCATACCTCAGGTATTGCGTGTAAGTGCTCATACACAAATACTGACGTGAAGTTTGCTCCTGTCCATGCAGCTGCTGGCAGTGTTCATGCAACTGGGCGCCAGGCAGCTTCTCATGCACTACATGGATCTCAAACAGACCAATGATGTGCAGTTAACATTTGAAGCCCTCAAGGTAAGTTTTTTTTTTTTTTTTTTTTTTTTT
The DNA here is from genome assembly GCA_027475355.1 of Coilia nasus. Classification (NCBI taxonomy): domain Eukaryota; kingdom Metazoa; phylum Chordata; class Actinopteri; order Clupeiformes; family Engraulidae; genus Coilia; species Coilia nasus. Next base: position 4,032,700 of record CM050216.1, on the reverse strand, counting down.
TTTTTTTTCTTTCCATGAATTATTAAAACTCACCACTTTCACCGTGTGCTGGGGGGAAAAAACTCTGAATAACAACCTTGTTAGCCAAGTCAATGCAAATAAACCAAGCCAAGCTTTTGTTCTATTTTTTTCTTTCTTTCATTTTCTTGGACCTCAGTACCTGGCCTCCCTGCTGTTGCACAAGAAATTTGCTGCTGAGTTTGTGGCTCACGGAGGAGTGCAGAAGCTTCTAGAAATCCCGCGTCCCTCCATGGCTGCCACGGGGGTTTCTTTGTGCCTGTACTACCTGGCTTACAATCAGGACGCCATGGAGAGGGTAAGAACCCAGTTGCATCTACACATATGCACTTATGTCTATGCACACAGTGATGGGCACCCTGGATTCAGAAACTATAATCCGGTAGGGTTTGGCGGTATTCAAATATTGATACCATTAAACCTTCCGGGGTATGTGATATTGTCTTGAATTTTGTTAATTAAAGGACAAATTCGGTGTAAAATGAAAATTGCCATTTTAAAACATCATACCGAGTTGGTATGTTTGCTGAGGAGCAAAATTGAGTTAGCCTGTTGTATTTAGAACTTAACTATTTTTACCGTTTGTCCCAGAAGGCTAACAATGGAAGTGGTAGGCGCCCTTAGACGAAGCATGAAGATTACGCTATTATTATTAGCTATTAAAACAGCTCGAAGAAACTCCACACTCCATCGGTAGTACAACAAAGGCACTGGCATTCAAAACAAGGCACTGAGAACTTTGTAAGTGTACCCAACATTTATTAATAAAACGGGTGCGTTTCTCGAACTTCCTAGCCACTATCATTGTTGTGACTTCAGAAGTACCGCACCAAAGGCTACTTTGCATTTCTCGAAGCTCACTACGGTAGTACTTCGGAAGTAACACCTACGGTAGTGAGAACTTCAGTAGAAGAGACCCTCCTCCGCGTTTCTCGAAACCTTCGTAGCAGAGAAACTTCCGAAGTAAAGACAAAACTTCGAAGTAAAGTTAGGAAGTTCTCACTACAGCTCTCGACACAGTGAAATTTAGTCGGTGTGTACAGGTTACTATAATACAGCTGTTGATACTGTTAAATGGCCAATTCGTGATATGTAATTTTCTTGTTAAAACCGTTTGACATGACTTAAACATTTAATGGTTTGCACAGCAGTATTATGATCACCTGCACAAACCGATTGAGTTTCGCTGAGTTTGGACCGCAGGATTATAAGATATTTGCATTAGAAGTTGGCCTTCAATTGGAAGGTTTGCCAATAGCTACATCATGTACGTTTGGTTGGAACCTGTTGTAAGCTGAAGAGGTGAGTTGATGTGATTATCAGTGGTGCAACTGGATCAATGATCGTAGACTATTGAAATGTGAGATGACTTGCTCAGGTTCGAGACCGACATGAGTCATATTAGAGAAATCTAAAATGTGCTTGGCCTCACACGTACATTAATGTGGATTTATATTGCTCTTCTCTGTAGTTTGAATATTAAACGGCTACATGTAGAAAAAATGCATTGTATCGGTATAACAGGTCAGTGATCCGTGACTGAAAGCGCCACCGTTACTCAGCTTGAAATGTTGTCGTGAGTGGTGATTGTGGAACGTAGGCTAAATGCTACCATAGGTGTGCAAAGGATTTGAACTCGTGACTAAATGGAACAGTGTCAGGGGCACATCACTTTGCCACTGAGCTATACCTGCCAATGTTAAATTAGTCTCGTGGCGGAGTTTATCAATAGTATTGGCAGATGACGTCAAAACGCTATTAAAAGTTATGGATTTATAACAATATAATTCCCTTCACTACATGCATCGGCATTGCCATATGGCCACGTTTTAACACGGTAACACAGATTTAACACAGATGTTTGCCATAGCTTAATCATTATTATCACCATCGTATAATTTCAACAAGGATTCTCCGTCATGGCATGTCAACAAAAAAAGATAGCCATCCAATCAAAACGGCTTTCCCCTGCTTTTCCTCCATTGCTTCCATGCTTCACACACTGAAGTGAGAACAACGGTAGAGCCCACTATGGAAGTGACAACAATGAAAGTTCTACCGAAGTACGAGTGCTTCGAGAAACGGTCGGGTTTCGCCACTTTGGTAGTAGTAACTTCGGTAGAACTATGGTAGTAGAATGCTAACCTAGGAAGTTGTTCGAGAAACGCACCCCAGTTTTGACAGGCAGTACCTTGCTATTGTTTCTCGTCACTGCCATGATGAAAGTCCGCATGAGTCGATTGATGAACACGAACCAGCAGGAAGAATAGGAGGAGAGGTAGTACAATCCACTTTTTTGGACTTTCATCATGGCGGCTACGAGAAACAACTGCAAACTACTGCATGTAAGAGCAGTTTGTGTACACTTACAAAGTTTGAATGCCAGGACCTTTGTTGTACTACCGATGGAGTGTGGAGTTTCTTCAAGCTGTTTTAATGGTTTAATAATAGTGTAATCTTCATGCTTTGTCTAAGGGCACCTACCACTTCCATTGTTAGCCTTCTGGAACAAACTGTAAAAAATAGTTACGTTCTGAATGCAACAGGGTAACTTAATTTTGCTCCTCAGCAAACATACCAACTCGGTATGATTTAACATGCCAATTTTCATTTTACACCAAATTTCTCCTTTAAATTAATTCACTTTGTAGGGCTCAGGAGACATCTCCAAAATGTCAGCTTGCTCCTATATCATTCAGAAACAGAATAGCAAGCATTACATAGGCCTAGGATTATTGTATTAACTCTATAATCCAATAGCACATATTCCTGATCAGCTGGTTTTGCCTGTGTACAGGTGATTTTACCGATTACCTCCTTTACCTGTCTGAACAGCTGTGCTAATTAGAGTTGGCTTATTTAGTGAATCTGGAACAAATGTAGTGAGTGTGCTGTCTGACAGCCAGGATCCCCATAACTGCTGCACACACAGTCACTTGCTCATCCTTTCGTGTGTGTGTGTGTGTGTGTGTGTGTGTGTGTGTGTGTGTCAGGTGTGTATGCTGCCCCACTCGATCCTATCGGAGGTGGTGAAGTACACGCTGTGGCTGCTGGAATGCTCCCACGCCTCTGGCTGTTGCCATGCAACTATGTTCTTTTCTATCTCCTTCTCCTTCCGGGCTGTTCTGGAGTTGTTTGACCAGCAGGACGGACTGCGTCGCCTAGTCAACCTGGTAACTGGTCTTTTGTTAGATGCCTAATTCTGACATAAAATACTAGGATGGCTTATCATGATATTAGAAAGTAAAAGCAAAAGTAATGAAGAAAATCAACATTTCAAAACGTGTCACGTCACAGTATGAAATTTAACCATGTGGTTGTAGGTCATGGGATACGACATTAACAGAATGCCTCTTGTCTAGTCATAAATAAATTGTTAAACTGGATCTATCTTGTGTAGTACCGTTAATCTGGTGACTCAGTACCTTATAGTGCGCACTGGGTATTTGGTCTCTTATTTTAAACAAATCTATGGCAAGTGTACTTGCAAACAATGCTTTACAGCTGGCATTGTATTTACTATAAGTGTGCAAGTGTGTAAGTGTGTGTGTGTGTGTGTGTGTAGATCAGTACACTGGAGATCTTGAACCCTGAGGATCAGGGAGCACTGCTGAGTGATGACGAGATCTTCTCCAGCCGACAGACGGCCAAACACACCTGCATGGCGCTGCGCAGGTACTTCGAGGCTCACCTGGCCATCAAGGTGGAGCAGGTCAAGCAGTCCCTGCAGCGCACAGAAGGGGGCGCTCCAATCCACCCCCAGCCCTACTACAAGGTGCTACCCACAGTCCAACAGATGGATAGATGGATATTTGCGCTTGTTTTTGCGCATCTGATTGTTACTAAATGTGTGTGTGATGTTTCCTGTGTTATTGTGTGTGTGTGTGTGTGTGTGTGGGTGGGTGTACATATGTCACGGGTATAGGCATGCACATACACACATGAGCAGGTGGTGGAGATGATGGAGTTCCTGTTTGAGTTTGGGCCCGTGCGTCTGTACTGGGAGCCGGCGGAGGTTTTCTACAAGATGTCGTGTGTGCAGCTCCTGCTTCAGCTTATATCTATCGCCTGTGACTGGAGGACGTACTACGGCAGGTGAGCAGGCCCATTGCTCACTGCAGAGATTGCACACTAGCCTAGATGGTGTGGTACCACTGCACATGGTAACTCATCCCTGTCCGGATGCTGTTGGGCTCGTTTGAAATGGCTGGCTGAGTGGCTGGCTTAAAGCAATGCATTCTGGACATGAAATGTTTTTTGGACAATCCTATCCAAAGTCACTGCACCACATGTGCAAAATTATTTACCTGAATTTCCCCTGGCGGGATAATAAAGTTTACATTAACCTTGACCTTGCATGGTTTTGGCAAAATGTCCTGTAGGTTCTGCTGTGCTCTTGCATGTGCTCTTTCAACGGCAAAGGTCCTACTCTGGTGTTCACTGAGGACTTACAGAAAATGACGTGGTGCCTTATGTTGTGTTTGTGTGATTCAGGAGTGATACGGTGCGCTATGCACTGGATATTCTGAGCATCTTGACGATCGTGCCCAAGACCCAGCTGCTCCTGGCTGACCCAGTGGCTGTGCTGGATGAGGGGGGCTCTACCGTCTCCACCGTAGGTGAGTAAGACCAGCCGTCCTTCATAATACTCCCACTAGCCAAAACTAGGCAGCCACCTCATGGTACATCTGAATCAGAAGTAGGCTTTTAGTAGAGCCAAATGGCTTGCTGCTGCCAGAATTTTGCAGCGTGCAAGTGAACCACACTGCACTATCCCACAAGTCATCGGGAGGTCAGAAACCATAGAAGAGGAAATCAAAAATGGGCAAAGACAAAACATCCGGGTCAGAGGACGATGGCATGTTTGTAGTACTCCAGACTTGTACCTGCTACTGGCTCGCTACTGCTATGTAGAAGCTACTACTGTAACGGTTGAGAGTTAGGCACTGACTAGTAGACAACTGGGTCTTGGGCCTACTGAAGTTGTAAACCTTCAATTCAGTCATGTTTCACTCCTCTGACACGCAAGGTTCCTGAACTACTGTGGCATTTGACACCTCTGATGAGGAGAGGATTGCTGTGAGTGTCGAATGAAGTATTGACCTTATTCTGGAACAGACCATGGGCGGCGTAACGCTATTCTGTTTTGTAACAGTATTTCCAGTTACTATGCGCCCTAATGCAACTGAACTGTTACTTGAAATCTAATGATCTACATCATCGGTCCATACATCTTGTAACGGAGTAAGGTATGCCATTAGACTACTGCTCCGTGCTTCTAAATTTAATGTTTCTGAATGTCACTAAAAACAATATTAAACATTGTAACAATTTCGTTGTGAACTTGGCTCAGCCAGGCAACCCGTGCCGAGCTAAATATGCAAAGCGTTCAGAGCAGAATAACATCATATTCCACAGGATCCGCACACAAAACAACCAGATTAACACGTGAGAATGATGGCTCAAGAAATTATGATGTTGGGAGAGTGCACTGCATCCGTGCGCTGACAAATGAAAAGAGCTGGGTCGTCAGTGGTTTGCTGTCAGCGCAGACGGGTCAGTCATATGCAGGTGTAGCTATATATAAAACAGAGAGACAGGCTGTTTTGTTGTATAGCATCTCATTAAACATTGCCTAAGGTGAAGTTATTGTATTGGTAGCTTGCAGGTATGTTGCTAAAAAAACAGTATCTTAAGCAATGTGGTCTGCATAGTTAGGGAAGTCCGAGCTTCTACATTTAATGTTTCCCCAAACACAACATTAAACATTGCAACATTTTCGTTTGGGAACTTGGTTCAGGCAGAGCGGTAGGAGAGAGCTTCGTCGTCAGTGGCTTGATGTCAGCGCAGGCGGCTCACTCAAGTGCAGTTTCATATGTGTGTGTGTGCTGTCTAGCATCTCAATCACCATTGCCTAAGGTGAAATTATTGTATTGGTGGCTTGCAGAAGCTAAATGTAAGATGCTGCTGGAAAAAATAGTATCATAAGCAACATCTGCATAGTTAGGAAAGTTAAAAATACAATGGCTATTTCCGTGAATAAAAAACATTCCCCCTATAGGATGTCTATGACGGTGACTATATCCCAGCCTCAAGTCTTCCCCTTGTCCTCCGTCTCCTGTTAAACAGCTTCGTTGCTGACACCATACCACGTGAGAAAGGGGAAACCTCCATCAGCTGCCTAATGGTCCCCTTTCAGAGTGTTTGAAGCACAAAGTCTTTTCTTAAAGTGCGTGTTGCAGGTTAACCACCACTGTCGATTAGTAGGTACTTAATCAGAATCATCTTTATTGGCCAAGTATACTTACGTATACAAGGAATTTGACTCCGGCAGATGTTAGCTCTCTATACACATAACACAGAACGTAATACAATACAATAAATACAATAGACTAAACAAGTATGTGTACTTGTATTGCACAGGGGACAACAATATACAATATACATACAGGCACCCAATATGGGCAATAATGTACAAGTAGGCACATGGTGTCACAGTGGGTTAAACAACCGGTATGACAATATACCAATAAGGCATAAAGTTTTTTGGGGGGGGGGGGCACAAAAAGAGTCTTGAGTTGCTGGGCAGGGAACACCTAGGCAAGTCTTTACTTGTGTCATGTGCAAGAGAAGTGCTGGGGGGGGATACAAGGGCATAACAGTAAGCATATACACATATGTGCATGTATGTATGTATGCATGTGTAGTTCAGCTGTTCAGTAGGGTGATGGCAGTGGGGAAGAAGCTGTTTTTGTGTCTGGTAGTTTTGGTGCGCAGGGATCTGTAGCGTCTACCAGAGGGAAGGAGGTCGAAGAGGGTGTGTGCAGGGTGAGAGGGGTCTTTGATTATGTTCTCTGCCCGCTTCCTGGTCCTCCCAATGTACAAGTCCTGGAGGGAGGGCAGGGGGGCACCGATGATTTTTTTTCAGCAGTCCGAATTGTGCGCTGTAGTCTGTGTTTGTCATGTTGTGTGGCTGCTCCAAACCAGACTGTGATGGACGAGCAGAGGATGGATTCTACTACAGCTGTGTAGAAGGTCACCAACAGTTCTTGTGGTAGGCCATGCTTCCGCAGCTGGCGTAGGAAGTACATCCTCTGCTGAGCCTTTTTGAGGATGGCGTTGATGTTGGACTCCCACTTCAGGTCCTGAGAGATGATGGATCCCAGAAACTTGAAAGAGTCCACATTTGATACTGGGCTGTGGGATATTGTGAGGGGGTGCAGCAGTGAGGGGTGCTTCCTGAAGTCCACAACCATCTCGACAGTCTTTAGTGCGTTAAGTTGTAGATTGTGTTGGCTGCACCAGAGCACCAGCTTGTCAACCTCCTGTCTGTATGCAGACTCATCACCATCCTGGATAAGCCCAATGACAGTGGTATCGTCTGCAAATTTAAGGAGCTTGACCGCTGGGTCATTGGAGGAGCAGTCGTTTGTGTAGAGAGAGAAGAGCAGCGGTGAGAGGACACAGCCTTGGGGAGCACCAGTACTGATAGTCCGTGTACCGGATGTGACACCTCCGAGCCGCACATGTTGGCTCCTGTCGGTCAGGAAGCTGGAGATCCACTGACAGATGGCAGGAGACACAGTTAGCTGGGAGAGTTTGGTGGTGAGGATATCTGGGATAATGGTGTTGAACGCCGAGCTGAAGTCCACAAACAGAATCCTGGCGTAGGCCCTTGGTCAAGGTGTTGCAGGATGAAGTGCAGTCCCATATTTACTGCATCGTCCACTGACCTATTTGCCCTATAGGCAAACCTTTGCAGAGAGATGCACTTGGGCTCTACGATGTTGTTGGAGTCAGAGAACTAGCGATGAAACTGCTAACGCTAGCTTGAGAACATGACAAAGTTTCATGTGAGAATGAGAACTTTTTGTCTGACAACTGTTCGTGTGAAACTGAGACTGATAACTGAGACTGAGACTGACTGAGTATTTCTGAGAGATGGCGCTGTTTGGTTCTGAGAATGACGACTTTGAATCTGAGAATGAAAAACGTTTTTCTGAGAATGACGACTTTGAATCTGAGTATGACAGATATTTTTCTGAGAATGACGGATTCGAATCTGAGTATGACGGATATTTTTCTGAGTATGATGACTTTGAATCTGAGGATGACAAAGGTTTTCCTGATAATGACGACTTTTCATCTGAGGATGAGAAATGTTTTTGTGAGACTGATGACTTTTCATCTGAGTATGACAGATATTTTTCTGAGAATGATGACTTTTCATCTGAGTATGACAGGTTTTTCTGAGAATGAGTTACTTTTAGATGAAGCTGATACCTTTTCGTCTGAGTCTGACATGTGAGTCTGATATCTGACATGTGAGACTGATATCTGACGATGTCCTAAAATGAACACCGTACACAGGTCTGTAGTTATTTAGTCCAGAGATGGAGGGTTTCTTGGGGACTGGGATGATGGTAGAGCTTTTGAAGCATGAGGGAACTTTGCATAGCTCCAGTGATCTGTTGAAGATCTGGGTAAAAATTGGTGCCAGCTGGATGGCACAGGCCCTGAGACAGGAGGGTGTTACTCCATCTGGACCTGGAGCCTTCCGGACATTTTGCCTCTCAAAGAGGCGACGGACGTCCTCTTCGCAAATTATGAGTGTGGATTGGGGGGCGGGTGGTGGATTGGGGGGCTGAAGCCAGGTGGGTGGTAGGGTCTGCAGTTGATCTGGCGGGGGAAGCACTCAAGATATGTGTACCATTTAAAAATGTCTCTAAAATCTGTTTAAGACCATTTATTGTCCTTTATGTTTTTTTTTTTTTTTAACACAATTTGGTGATGACGTCACACTGGGGACGTTGAGAAGGTAGCCTCAGCAGAGAGGGGTTCTAATCTACACAATCTATGGCGACTAGCTGGGATGAGGAAGAGGTTGCAAGAACCATAAATAATTAATGTTGGCCTGCAGCCATACAGTTCTGAACCTGTTACACCGTGTCCTAACTGAACGCGATGCGAGCGACAGCGACCGTCAAAATACATTCCATTCCATTATTTTCTGTTGGACTGTCCTAACTGAATGTGATGCGGCATCGCGCGACAGTAACGGTGCCTGTCCACTATCGCGGCGCGTCAAGCCGCGTTGCACACATTCAATTCATTTCCAATGGAGTCCGTCAAGTCAGTATGGCCGTCCTCGCAAAGCCTATCGGGATTCCGGCGCGGCGGCTCGGACAGCTGCGGCGCGTCAAGAAGTTGGGCTCTGCTCAACTTTATGCAAATTATTCCGGCGGACGCGCCTGCGTTGTCCAATGAAAGTAGATCACAAGCGAGGTATTGTCATGGCGAAATCGGTTCTCGTGAATATGCACCTTTCTCGAGAAAAGAAAACTGTTGTTTTATTATTATTACAGTTTCTATTGGTGATATGAGTGAAATTGTATGCTGTAGAAAATCTAAGTACACCGACAGTGTACAGTGACAGAAGTTGACCAGCAAATGGAGGGATACTGGTTTGATTCCAGCAGATTTGGGGGCGATGTTAACTGCAAGAACGTGCTATTAGACGTGATTGTATAAATGAGCAATTGCCAAGAACTGATGGTCATCAAAGCTAATTCAATTCGTGGTAAGAGAATGAGTGGAGAGTTGGTGTAGCCTCCTGGTGAGTTGCTATCATTTAGCAACGCAGCAATGAATGCTGGACCTAGTGTACGATCAGCAGTGCATATAATAAAATGTTTTACTGAGTGAGTAACAAGTTTTCTTTATATCTAGTGACAGTGGTTATGTCGTTAGTTTAGATAAGTGCCGGTATACTCTACTTGGAAGTAGAGTACTTGCTGGCCATCAAGTTGCTGTGTTTCGTGCAGGTGTTTGTGTGGGCGGTGCTGCCCCATGGAAACTGCTTTGGAAAGCTTGTGTTGTAGGGAAGTGAGTGCGTTTTGGTCGCTGGTCAAGAGTCATGGACCCTGTGCCCTGTTAGATTTGTGTTTTTACAGCCAGCACAAACTCAATAGTTGACCATTTTATATGAATTTTACCAACCCACCTGCCTATAAAAATGTGTAGCTATCTGGCTAACTATCTATACTATGCTATCCAGTGGTCTCCTATTGCCCTCCCTAACTCTATATAAATATGTATCTGTCTATCTAGGCTGTATATCTATCTACACACACACACACACACACACACACACACACACACACACACACACACGTGTGTGTGTGTGCGTGTGTGTGTGTGTGTATGTATGTATGTATGTATATATTAATTTATCTATGCATCTATAATCTACTGATGCTAAACACACTAGCTTGTCTCTTGCTCTCCTCTGTCTCTATGGCGCTTGGTCTGTCATCTCCAGGTCGTCTCCCCAATGTGACGTCACGGAATGTTTTGTGGGGAAAGAAACTACAATGGATAACAGTTTAAATGTGTATTGCCAACAAGAAAGTGGTGTAAATATGTTATTTATTGAACCCTGCAACACGCCCTTTAATTTTTCCATTTACCTGGACTTTTCTTTTTATAAAAGGTGTATACAAAAAACAAGACTTTGGCCTGATAATGAAGTTGCAGTGACAAATTGCAATCTATAAATAAAACCACGTGCTGTGTCTCATAAGACAGCTCCGTAGCAGGCACAGCTGTTTAGTAATGATGCCGTCTGGGAGTGAAGTTGTATAGACTTGCCAAAAGCTCTTTACTGTTCACAAATAGCTTATTGTTTTGGCTTAACTGGGGGTGCATACTAAACAAGTCAGTGATGTTGAACAGTATTACATACTACAGTATTACAAAGTATCTGGTTGAGAAGTGTGAGAACTAGTTGGTTATAAAAATGTTTGTGTATGTGTATATATGCGTGTTTGTTTATGTATGTGTGTGTGTGTGTGTGTATTGCAGGCATGAGCATCGTGCTGGTGGTGGCCGAGGGGGAGGTGTTTGTCAACGACGCGGAGATCCAGAAGTCGGCCCTGCAGGTGGTCATCAACTGCGTGTGCGCACCGGACAAGCGCGTGTCCAGCATCGGCAAGTTCATGGCGGGCACGCCGCGCCGCCGCCTGCCCCAGGCCAACCGCGCCAGTGAGAGCGTGCTGGCCAAGATGTGGAACGTGGTGCAGTCCAACAACGGCATCAAGGTGCTGCTCTCGCTGCTCACTGTCAAGATGCCCATCACGGACGCCGACCAGATCCGTGCGCTGGCCTGCAAGGCGCTGGTGGGCCTGGCGCGCTCTGCCACCGTGCGGCAGATCATCAGCAAGCTGCCGCTCTTCAGCAGCGGCCAGATTCAGACGCTCATGAAAGAGCCGGTGCTGCAGGACAAGCGCAGTGAGCACGTGCGTTTCTGCAAGTACGCGGCCGAGCTGATCGAGCGCGTGTCGGGCAAGCCGCTGCTCATGGGCACGGACGTGTCGCTGGCGCGGCTGCAGAGGGCCAGCGTGGTGGCGCAGTCGCGCATCTCCTTCCCCGAGAAGGAGCTGCTGCTGCTCATCCGCAACCACCTGGTGGCCAAGGGGCTCAACGACACGGCCACCACTCTGACCAAGGAGGCCGACCTGCCCATGGCCCCGCTGGCTCACGCGCACGCCCACGGCCACAGCCACCCACACCCCTCGCACCCCGTGCCCTTCGCTGCCCCGGGTGTCTCCATGGCCGCCTCCGCCACCCCTGCCGCCATCCTCCCAAGGACTCCACGGCTAGCCAACGGGGTGGCGGCACGGCTTGGAAGCCATGCTTCCACCACCTCGCCCGGTCTTCACGGTCAGCCCCGCCCCTCCACCTCTCAGATCCACGCCCCCCCTGCCCCCTCCTCCTCGTCCTCCTCCTCCAACGCCGCTGCCGCCACCCCCCAGGCGTCTGCCCCTCAGGCCTCCGGCCACAGCAACGGCTCGCCCCTAATCGGGCGCATCGTGTTCTCGCGGGAGCGCCCATCGCCGTGCGCGGCCGGCCGCAAGCCACGCGTCCTGCGGCAGAAGTCGGACCACGGGGCGTTCAGTCAGAGCCCCGCCATGAAGAAGCAGCTGGACCGCCACCTGCCCTCGCCACCCGCGCTGGACAGCATCATCACCGAGTACCTGCGCGAGCAGCACGCCCGCTGCAAGAACCCCGTCACCACCTGCCCCCTCTTCAGCCTCTTCACCCCACACCAGTGCCCCGAGCCCAAGCAGCGCCGCCAGGCCCCCGCCAACTTCACCCCCCGCCACACGCGCCGCACCGCCTACCCCAAGTACGGGGGCGTGGACGGGGGCTGCTTCGACCGCCACCTCATCTTCAGCCGCTTCCGGCCCATCTCGGTGTTCCGCGAGGCGGACGAGGACGAGAGTGGCTTCATGTGCTGTGCCTTCTCTGCGCGCGAGCGCTTCCTCATGCTGGGCACCTGCACCGGCCAGCTCAAGCTCTACAACGTCTTCACGGGGCAGGAGGAGGCCAGCTACGGCTGCCACAGCTCTGCCATTACCCACCTGGAGCCCTCACGGGTGAGACCACTCTTCATCCACCCTCACACTTATGTTTTTCAGCCAACAATTTTTGGTTACCCTTTATTTGGCTAGACCACCCACTGAGACACTACAGATGGTTTGTTTGGTTTAATTTTGTTGATCGTATACTGATCCATCACCTTAATCAAATCTAACCCTAATCTTAACAAGACCTAGATGCATTGTCAATAGTGGTTGCATATGTCGATGGTCTAAAGGACTATTCAAATAAACTATTTTTATTGGTTTTACTACTTAGAAAAGAAAACACTATTGCATGTATTGAACAGACATGTCTCAGTTTACTTCAGTTCTTGGTTGAGATTGGGGAGTAGTTATACTATATTTAGTCCAATTTGTAGAAAGGGTTTCTCTTTAAATGAATGAACAGCATGTTGTGTATGCTTGGGTGAAACAAAGGCAGATCTGGAGAATGAGCCCAGTTGGGCAGATGGACCCTCAGTATGTGTTGGGTGAGAGGGGTCCAAGTCTTTGTTGTTCTTAGCGCTCAGCGAACAGATCACTTCTCATCAGCCATCAGCGGGCCCAAACAGTGATCCCCTTGAGTCACTTTGGTTAGATTCACATCAGTTTCATTTTTGTCTTTTTAAATTTAGTAAATAAAAAGAAAATGTTGGTAATCAATGTAGATATTTTATTGTATGTCTGATTACTCATCACAGGCATGCTCACTTACCCCCTCTAGCAGCTTTGTGATGTATTGCAGTTGCAGAGGAGTACAAAACCGGTGAGGTGTGGATTCCACCCATGTTGGTTTAGAAATTCAGTCTTCATGTCAAGGGCCACTGACAGAATAAGGATGCTTTATTATCTAAAATCGGCTTGTTCTGGATAGTGCTGATTTGTCATTGCATCTCCAATTACTGTGGTATTGGTGTAATGGTGAAAACTATACCACAGGTTTACAAGTTCTTGAGATGGTAGCTGAATTGAATGGCATTATATATTTGTGCATTACATTTGGTAATCAAGCTGTGATCCCTTGGGCTTTTTTGTTGCAGCTGTATTTGAATCTGGTATGTTTATTAGGGTAGTTTTACTGTATCATTTACATGCTTCACATAACCATTACCTCTAGTCAAGTAACTTAATATTTCACTTTGGCATGACCATTATCTATATTGAATTGTGTTTAGAAAAAGCTTTAGGTCAGTGCCTTGGACCAGGTTTGCATTAACATTCTCACTATGGGTGCAGCCTAGCCTGGGTGTGCCCATACTGCCTGTGACGCTGCATTTACATTTCGTGAGCAAGTCAGTCTGGCCAAGCTGCCTATCTAAACCATTTCTGCTCAGTCCTCAGATAGGGGGCCAATGAAAATCGAGCATTTCAAAAGGCATTGACGCGGTAGTTTGGCGACCGGAAATCTATCTCGGTCACTGTCTACATGGCGAACGTGGAGCAACCGTAAGATTTCAATGCATCTGTAGCTGCTGTTTAGGACGAATTCAAAGGGAAGCTCTATCTGAAAATAGAGCAAAGGGCAGCCCTTGAAGCATTTGTTGCGGGAAAGGGCGTTTTTGCACTGCTACCGACCGGCTTCGGTAAAAGTTTAATTTATCAGTTAGCCCCGCTGGTTGCCAAGTCCATGCTTTGCGCGGACGCTGTTGTTGTGGTCATGTCGCTTTTGATCGCACTGATTGGTTTTTCGAATTTATCAATATTAAATGGCCAACACCAGCCACTCTCATGTTCACCCCACAAGTCCGACAAAAAACATTTAACGCCATTTCTATATGACTACAGGCTACTACTACTTTTTGTTTGGTTCAAGCAGTTTCTTTCGCTGGGTATACGTCAGAGGGCAGAGGGGTGTGATTGGTTGAAGCTTCGTCCAGTAGCAAACAGAGGCATTTGAAAGAGGCGGGTTAAGCCCGCCTTCTGAGAAATGGGTTTACAACACAGCTTGGCCAGACCAATGCTCGCAGAGCATTGACAAGTCGCGATAGCCAGACTAGGTGCAGCCTGCTTAAAGGAGAACTTCGGTGTAAAATGAAAATTGGCATGTTAAAACATCATACCGAGTTGGTATGTGTACTGAGGAGCAAAATTGATTTAGCCTGTTGCATTCAGAGTTTAACTATTTTTTATCGTTTGTCCCAGAAGGCTAACAATGGAAGTGGTAGGTGCCCTCAGACGAAGCATGACGACTACGCTATTTTTAAACCATTAAATGAACTCGAAGAAACTCCACACTCCATCGGTAGTACAACAAAGGCCCTGACATTAAAAACGAGGCACTGAGAACTTTGAAAGTGTACACAACATTTATTAATAAAACTGTTTTGACAAGCAGTACCTTGTCAGGGCCTTTGTTGTACTACCGATGGAGTGTGGAGTTTCTTCGAGCTGTTTTAATGGTTTAAAAATAGCGTAGTCGTCATGCTTCGTCTGAGGGCACCTACCACTTTCATTGTTGGCCTTCTGGGACAAACGATAAAAAATAGTTAAACTCTGAATGCAACAGGCTAAATCATTTTTGCTCCTCAGTACACATACCAACTCGGTATGACGTTTCAACATGCCAATTTTCATTTTACACCGAAGTTCTCCTTTAAGTGCTGGATTGCCAGTGGTGCAGCCTCTCCTGACATCTCTCCTGCTCTGTGCTTGTGCCTGTAGGACGGCTCCCTGCTGCTCACCTCGGCCTCCTGGAGCTACCCCCTGTCCGCCCTCTGGGGCATGAAGTCAGTCTTTATCATGAAGTGAGTTCACGCTACATTACATTACACCTAGCAGACACTTTTTTATCCAAAGCGACTTACAAAAGAAGACATAATCAAGCTACAAATTACTACACTAGACTCCCTGCACCTGTTTACCCACATCTGCTGTGCTTCTCTTCAGACCTCACCCTTGGTTCCCACCACCTCTGAGGTTTTTATTCATGGCATGCAAAGAGGAATGCTATTTATTTTAGTTAAAATATTTAAATAATATAATCAATAAACGGTCAATAATGATATTTATAATATATAATGCACGTCTTTTACATTTAAGCCTACTACCTATGGAAGGGCATTTAAAAGAACAGAAACAATATTTTTGCCAGTAGCCACGTTCATGCATAAACTGCAATGATCATTTAATGATTATTAACTTAAACTTCTGTAATAAAACTGCAGCATCTGCTGTTCCTGTAAGTGTGCTCCAGAAAGTTAGAAATAGGACAGGCCAGAGCAGAGTATGTCAGAGGAAATGCAGAGCAGATTTTTCCTGGTGTCAGCACTGTGCTCTAACAATGTGCACACATCATGCCTCATGACTTATTTGTGAGGGCCGTACTTAAAGCACATGGAACATGCTGTGCTGTCAGCCGGAGTGCCCAGGTAGTCTGTGTTTAACCCACTCCACCATTTTGCTCGCTGAGCTTCCAGAGCATCGCTTCCTAGTGTAGCGGAAATATCTCGGCAAACAGAATACGATTTTTTTTATCCATCACCACTGACCCTCTTCAGGTCAGATATTAAAGGTGCTGTATGTGTATGAGATTTACAGCAATTAATCATAAAATACTCCTGATATGTCTTGTCACCAGAGGTTAAGTAAACATTTTACAATGAATAACTGATTTCACTGATAACATTAGTACAGACAGCATTTTCACACTTTAAAACTTACTTTACAGCATGCAGTCTGTTTGTTTTGGTTTTGTGTTTTGCCTCTTGCCTCTAGAGGGGAAGCAATACTTATTTAACCTGATTGTTAAGAACAACGATATTTATATTTGATTCCAGTACTGGTTTTGACCTCAATCATATAAATAACACCTTTCAACTGAACTGAACTGTGAGAGTACAGTCGAGTACAGCAGTCCATCAGCTGTCGTCAAAGGTTCACCATCCATTGTTCAGCTCATCCTGAATTGCATATGCATGCTACACGTGAAAATGTTCTTCTACCCCGTTTGCCTCCATTAGTCAATGAAAGAAAGTGGGTGGAAAACCGAGCGAATAAGAAAAAGGGAAACAAACTGATGCAAGTTTGTTAATTAGAAAAAGCCATGCCACAGTTGTGATGTCTCATTGCAGGACACATTCACTTAGCAAAGTATACGTAAGTATGTGTGTTTGTGTAGAATGTTTAAATCTTCTATTTGGTTTGCTATGACCAAATGGGCTTTGAATCATTGTAGCCTGTAACTAGCATAGCTGAGAACCTTTCATTCTCCCTGCTCCATCTCCTCAACCAAACTAGAACAGCCTGTAAAAGGAGCACTAAAGCATTTTTGTCTATTGCAGGCATTCCTTTTTAGACGATCATTACGTGGAGTTCAGTAAACTGTCTCAAGACAGGGTCATCGGGACCAAAGAGCATGTTGCTCATGTAAGTGTTTGCCAAACTCATCACACAGCTCAGCATACACACGCCGAATGAAGATTCTTAAAATAAGTCAAATTTTCCTTCTCCTAGATATACGACATCCAGACAGGCCAGAAAACGCTCACTCTGAATAATCCCGACCTGGCCAACAACTACAAGAGGAACTGCGCTACCTTCAACCCCACAGACGACCTAGTCTTGAACGATGGTGTGTTATGGGACGTGCGCTCTGCGAAGGCCATCCACAAGTTTGACAAGTTCAACATGAACATCAGCGGCGTCTTCCACCCCAACGGCCAGGAGGTCATCATCAACACAGAGATTGTATCCTTGCTAAACGAGTGGCGACAGCAGAGAAGGTAGAAAGTTCTGCCACGCATTGCCTTCTGCCTGTGCTCTTAAGACAGGTGATTTCTGTGCTAATGTGGATTGGCTGAAGAAAATATGTGGTGGAAGTTTTACTTTCTGAACCCAGAATGTGTGGTGTGTGTGTGTCAGCAGCGTGTTTGTTTGGACACCCTCTTGTAATGTTCACTCCTTAGCAGATTTACCAGTGGGATCTGAGGACATTTCATCTGCTTCACACTGTTCCAGCCCTTGACCAGTGTAGGATTGTGTTCAATAACAACGGAACAGTTATTTATGGAGGTGGGTGCACCAGATATTAATAACCTTTATTGTTTGTTTGTGACACTGAAGACAACAGTTACAATTCCTAAGCCTTGTTTGCTGTAGTCTACTGCAATAAACAGGGCTTTTTAGAGCACAGAGATTGTCCTTAAGATTTCACAGATGTCCGTTACAGATTAAATTCCCCTCCAGATATGTTTCAGTGGGTTTTTTGTTCTGTTTAGTCTTCAAGAGTTGCTGAGTTAGACATGGCCTGTAATCTGCAAAAGTTTGAGGCAGATGTGAAAAAATTGCTGTCAACTAGGACTGCCTTCAAAAAAAAGTGGTGATCATTTATGTTCATCAATTGACAAAATGCAGTGACTGAACAAAAGAGAAACCTAAATCAAATCAATATTTGGTGTCACCACCCTTTACCTTCAAAAGAGCTTGAATAGAGTTTTTGAAGGACTTTGACTGGTAGCTTGCGCCAAACATTTTGAAGAACTAACCACAGATCCTCTGTTGATGTAGGCTTCCTGACATATACAACCAATTTGGTGTAATTGGTTGATCATACACCTCACTATAATCCTGCAAAATCCCTGACTTTGTGTGTACCCCTTTGTGTGAATTGATGGTGGTTTGATGGCACCTGCCTAAATCTTTGCACATTACTGTATCTTTTTAGCCATCCGCACCCATAAGGCTGAAAGGACTTGACAAGTTTTAGGCAGGTGCACACAAAGTGTACACACACAGGGGTACACACAAAGTCAGGGATTTTGCAGGATTATATTCAGATATATGATCAACCAATTAAACCACACTGGTTGTGTATATCAGGAAGCCTACATCCACTGTGGTCTGTGGTTAGTTCTGCAAGATGTTTGTCGCAAGTTACCAGCCGAGTTCAAAAACGCTATGCAAGTAGACCTAGAGGAATTGATGCTCTGTTGAAGGCAAAGTGTGGTCACACCAAATATTGATTTGATTTAGATTTCTTTTTTGTTCAGTCACTGCATTTTGTTATATATATATATATATATATATTATATATGTGTGTGTGTGTACACACACACACACACACACACACACACACACACACACACACACACACACACACGTGTAGGTTGTAGTTGTAACATTGGGGAGGACCAGTTTTCGTGAGTGAGAATGTTCCCCATTGGGAAGCCCCTGGCAGTGTTGCCATAGTAACCGGTGCCTGCGTGGTGCTGTCCTCTAGCGATGCGGCAGGCGGATGATGACGACGACATGCTGGAGCAGCAGATGAAGAGCCCCTTCGGCTCCTCCTTCCGCACGTTTGATGCCACCGACTACAAACCCATAGGTACATGTCCCTACACACACAAACAAACACACACACACAGATGCTTACTGTAAGACTTGTTTACATCGTCTTTCTCCCTTCCCACTTCTTGTAGTTTGTCACTTTTAGAAAACATAATTAAACAGATACTTCTGGACATTCAAATTGAACAGCTTTTTATAGTATTACACAAATCGTTAATATTTAAAATTGTTTCCTCTCTTAAATTTTTTTCCTCTCTATTCATTTGAACAGCCACTATCGATGTGAAGAGGAACATATTTGATCTGTGCACAGACACAAAAGACTGCTACCTGGCTGTAATAGAGGTAAGAGTTTTATCTGAGGAGCACATCATGGGTGTGATGAGAAGGGTTTGGTTTGGTTTAATTGACATCTTGACTGTTTCAACAGAACCAGGACGCTATTAACATGGACACGGTGTGTCGGCTCTATGAGGTGGGCAGGCAGCGCCTGGCCGAGGAAGAGGAGGATGAGGAAGATCAGGTCAGTTTGACAGATCAGGTGTTAGAACAGAGAGTTTAGAAATATAACACAATGCTCAAGCACTATCTTCCTCTCGTACACTTTTTTTCTCCCTCTCCCTCCCTCCCTCTCTCTCTGTGTCCACAACTAAAAAAAAAGTTGCATATTTATTTCATCACAATGACAGATGGGAAATGAAATTTGCATAGTTACATGCAGTGAAGAGGAACCACCCCAACCAAACCACCATCAGAATCCTAACAAGATGTCCTGATGCTCTACAACTATTGACATTGCTACTTTGTACTGCTTTTAGTCTGTGTATTTCTAAATACATGACTGAAATGTCATTCGTGTGTCAAACGATGTAGGCATAAAGTTTGCGGAGGTTACATGGAAACTGGATTACCATATTTCCGACTAGGGAAAAGGGCTTGTTAATAGTTCATATGTGTAGTTTACCAGCATTTACAAATTAGCTGACAATATAAATCTTTTATGACTGGTTCAGTTGAAAAATCGTTTGATTTCGTCATGATTAACCATGTTATACCGTACAGTCCTAAAACCTCAAAATGTTGTCGTGTATTGGTCGAGACACTGGCCTAATCTTTTTGCCTAACTAATCTTAAGTGCAATCTGACCAGGTCAGAACAGTGTTAACCATGACATGACATCCGTTAATGTACAAACACAAATTATGTGTGCAATGCAACAGAGGGCTATGTGGTAACCATGGTGTAGATGAGTTTTAAAATTGAGAAACCAGATGTAAGGCAGGGTGTGGTATGGTATGTGATGGCACATTGACCATTTGTAAATACGCCTCTTTGTAAACTCCCATTGATCCATGAAGGAGGAGGAGGAGCAGGAAGAGGACGATGATGACGATGACTCTGAAGACGACATGGATGACATCGACATGGACGACATCGAAACCGACCCCATCTTGGCAGAGCTGGAGAACGACAACAACGGCGAGGAAGAGGAGGAGGACGGCGACAACGATTTCTCCCCGTCAGACGATGAAGAGGTGGCACGCCTGCTGCAGGAGGAGGGAGATGAAGAGGAGGATGATGATGACGACGATGATTCTGATGATAACGATGACGATCCAGAGTTAGTCCTGGACAACAGTAAGTTCCGAAGTTTTACATGGAAAATATAGCGTGCAGTGATGGGCAGAGCTGACTGATTGTAAGCTTCTAAATCCAGGTTGCCCGTGTGGTAACACTGGTGATTTCACTAATTAACTCCTCCACCTGTCTGAAGAGTTGTGCTCATTACAATCAGCTAATTTGGTGGATTTCTGGAAAAAAAATGTGGTACTGGATTGTAGTTTCTGATGCTACATTACCCATCACTGATAGCATGTGACCTTATGTCAGTTTCCTTATATTTATATTTAGGTAATTCTAACCCAGGACTCATTACCTTCTCAGTGTTCAGACTGTATTTTAACAGCCTTTTTTTCTGTCCATACAGCTGATAGCTCTGACAACTCTGATCTGGAGGATGACATCATACTCTCCCTGAACGAGTAGTGGGACGTCGTGATTGGCTGAAGGGTACGCAGGAGGAAGAGGAAGAGATGTCGCGGTCCCCTCTCGTCAGGGGGGGAGCAACAGCTCTCAGGGCTTCACCTGATCCGCTCACAACTCTAATGCTGTATCAGGAGAACACTTGAAAAGACCAGCTGTGTTTGCTTGTTTTATTTTTTGCTCCCTTTTTGTTTGATTTTGATGGGTTAAACACGTGAGAGACTCCTGGAAGTCGTGTGTATTCTGCCAGTGTGTGACGTGTGGGCTCCGCTGTGGAGTCGAGCAGGCACTGGGTTGAACAGGTGTGTTCTCTGCACTTGTGTTCCAGTGTTGCTTTTACTTTTTTTACTTTAAAAAATTACTCTTTCTAATGTAATTATCAAAAAGCTACACTGATGTAAAGCCCCTGGACCTTACTACTTGTGCAGAATGTATGTATCTAAAGTATTTTTCTATAAATGTAATTAAACACAGTTGTCTCTGTGTTGATTTGGTTATAGCTAACTTTTAAAACCTAAGCTGTGACTGCGGCATACATTGGATTTCAAATGTGATGTGGTGCAGTTTTAAAACGCACTGAACATCCTCACAGAGCACATCATATCTGAGCAATATCTTTTGTACCTTTTTGTCTAGAAAATGAGCCTGCAGTCTAAAGCTGTCTTTAGTTACAGTAGTAATTTAAAGGCAATACAGGAAAATAGTTTGGCTAAACCTCTCCTCTAAAATTCTGTCCTGACACCAATGCCCCCTTCTGAATGATTGCTGAATTGTAAACTCTCTCAGGTGGTCATAGTTTGCAGTATTGATTTAATTAGTCCTTACTATGTTGAGTTGCAACATCCAATTTACAGCAGTCACCTTGAAGAATATTTTACTGACTATACATCTTGCATTGCCACGCGTATGGAATGTGATTAACCACCTTTTTTTAGATCCCCTAGATTTTAGATCTTCACAATAATTTGACCAAGTCTTAATGACGTCTGTTGCTTTATGCACGCTGTGTCTATTGACCATAAATCAGTTCTGATCAGTTCTGATTGATCTCCGTGATTAGAACTCTTAAGCACCATCATTGAAAAAGTGCTGTACTGAAGAACCAAACTCTTATTTTGTGTTATACTGCTCAAGTTCAGGTCAAAAGCTGGAATCTTAAAACTATTTCTACACACGAAAAGATTATTAGGTACTCTAAACACTGCACGCCATAATAGGTTCATAATCAAGTTTGTTTAGAATGTAAACTTCTGAATCTGAAACACGTCTTTATACAAGTTTGAAATACTAATAATTTCTGCGGATTTGACCCTAAAGTGTGTACTCTTCATCCTCCCATCAGAGGGAATTCTGTTTGTCGAAGGTTCCTAATGGGTAAGATTTCACATGTCTACCTTTCGGACCCCCGCAGTAAAAAAAAAATGAATATAAGAATAATAAGAAATAATGAAGTTTCCATCAGTGGCGCAGTCCGTTCTAATAGTTCACAAAAAGTAGCCTAAGGAGTCATTGTTGAAAGCATAATATATTTAAAGTTGTTACTGAATCAAGCACAAAAAAATGTTTTAAAAAAATTACATGTCATGTAATTTCTTAAAATTGAAAACGCCACTCTACACTTTGAGAGCGCGTCAGAGTTGGGTCGTGGTCCTGTCTCTTCTGCAAGGCTTCTTTCAAACCGCTTCGTCCGATTGTTAATAATGTGACCGTCATGAACCGGTATATGCCGAGTTTAGAAATTAAATAGAGATGAGAGGCTACTTTTTAATCTAAAGAATGTAAAGCCAGTGGTAGGCGTATTATATATGTGTATGTCTTGCGGCTTGTGTCGAAATGGTGATTGAGTATTGAGGCACTTGACGTGGTCACGTCCCATTCAAATTGTAGGCTACGTACAAATGGAGCAAAACAGATGGATGTGGATGAAGAAAATCTATACGATGTCAAAGGTGTCACTTTACCATTGTTTATGAGCCCTAGTCTGAGATACAACGGTCGCTCTTTTATCTAAGACAGCTGGCGTCTTCAGAACCTTCATACTGTAGTATGTTGCTGACAGCTCATGTCATGTGATTCGCGTGAAGATGGCGCATCCTTATACGCTGTAGTATACGAATTCTCCTCCGCCAGAACCAGCGTACACAAGTATTAAAATCGTTTTATGGCGTTCTAAATTGCTGAACATACGGAAGGCTTGATGAAGATATATCCCGTTTTAGGGAACGAGTTAGGGATACAGTTTCTCGGGAGATTTTACAGAAAATACACATAATTAGTTTGGTCTCGGTGTGGATGCTCCTGCCTTGATAGGGCTTGGAGATCCGATATCTGTGCACTAAGCTACTGGAGACTGCATCAACTGCTGGCGCGGTGGCTGTGTCAGAAGAGCGGAGCTAACCAATCTGAAGCAGCTGCTCAGGCTTCGAGGTTGTTTTTAAGATATTTTTCAATCGCGATGACATGGAGTGTAGATCAAGAAAGGCCGAACAGGAAAGCGATGTAGCTTTCGACCAAAGAACATCCTCCCACGGCATACAGGAATGAGGTTCGGATTTCTGTGAATTTAGCATCAACCTACAGCAAAATGTGGGCACCTACTGAGGAGGAGAAATTAGGAGTTGGTGAGTTGATTTATTTTATCATTTACAAATGTATGATTTAAAATATAGTGTTTTTTAGGCCATTTTATTTATTTTGGAATGGGGAGGCGGCAAATGGGCTACGGTTTCATGGCCATGTAAGCAATCTCGGCTAATTTTTCCTGCATGGCTTGTTTCGTTGGCTTCTTGCTAAATAACATTGCTGCTTCCATCCACGGACAATGAATCAACATCTTAACGTTTTCAGTGTTAACTTTACGCTATTAAACCAATGATAAGTTATGCCCAGACAGGCTATAGAATTACATTGTCTCGCGGTTGTTGATCAGAATTCTGGCAATTAGAGGCCATTCTCTCAATGCGAGCTATGCTGGCTTCACGGCCTGACATCATCTGACTAACCCATAGATCTGAGACCATTTTGTGAGATAGCCTTGGCCAGAGAGCGTAATCTGGAATGCTTAAGTGTTAACAGAGGGTTTAGTTACTCTTTTTTTAAGAATGCTAAAATCACAGTCTATCGATACATGGTAGGTACAACGGTGAACCACCAACAGGTGCAGGAAGGCGAGCTTAAAAATGCGGGGGTGTTGCTTTCCTGTCAGAACATCAACACGAACGAGTCCCAGAGGAGCTGCAGAGCAATCTTTTTAAAATCGGCGGTCTTTTGTCACCTCATCAGACCTTTATTTTTTGACACATCTCCATAGGGAGTAAAACACAGTGATGCCGTATTGGCTGATGTTTGAGGTTTTTAAGGCAGATCAGGAGATCACCGCCAGAGTATTGCTGTTCGTGGTGCTGATATGAAGACTCCTGTACGCGCCACCAGCAGTAGTTGGAGGTTTGCGATTTTGCGTAGCCTATGCTACAAATGAGTCATTTTCCCCTCTCAGTGTGATATTGATGTTATCAGTGCATCCCTAAACGAGATGCGCGCAATCGATCCATAATTTGACGCGAGGAAAAGTTCTATCTCGCCCATCTTTGTGAGCCACAAAATATGAGTTCATGGAAGCTTAGCCTACATCCATCTACATTATAGCTGACAACTGACGGCATTACTGGTCTGATCTCTGCGAAACACGAATCGTATGCTTATCAGTTGGTGTAACCATAACCTGTAGAGATAGTCCTGTGTTCTATTCACTTTCACCGGTCTTCTGTTTCAAGGTACAAAAGGAGAATATTCTGTCCTAGGATGCATAGTGAAGTGGGGGTGGGGTATACTCACGCAGCTCTCTAGCCTACATCTCACCCCATACTGTAATAGGTCAACACTTGTTTTACAGTATTGTATTATGTATTATCTCTCTGTCTTTATGTATTGTGTATGTGTTTGCTCTGAATCAATAGCCTACACGCTTACAGGGTATTGTGATAGTCGGCTATTGTTTAGGTTTGTTTGTTTTCCAAGTCCTGTAAGAGCTATGGAAAATGTTGACCAGTAGCCTACTCTGCTAAGGTTTGAATGCCGGATAGAACAGTGTTGAATTTTTGACACTGTACTGTCAATACCTTTTGGGGCTGATAATAATGTGCCAAGTTGAAGAGTGAGTAGTTGTAGAATGATGTTTTTCATGTAGTGTAAGACACGGGATAATGGATTCTTATTGCAGGGTTATGTATATCTCTATAGTAATCCCCATCCCTGTACTCTATGATATTAACCCTGTGATAGGATAGAAATGGAACACCTTTTTCACTAGCATTATTTGATATAATTTCCCCCAAAAGTATGCTTGAGTCTTTTAGTGTTATGAAATGCTGCCATTTGCAGGGCTTTGTGGGAGATGGAGCCTGTGAGAAGTCTGTGGGATTATGTGGAATCATTAGTGTGTGGGGGATGGATGGATGGATGGATAACCAGAAGCATGCCGATTCACATTATAATGAAACAACCAACGACCACCACATGGATGGGAGGAATAACAGCTGTGTTGTGTTTAAACAAGTCAAGCAGCAGATATCGGGTCAACTAGCATTTCCATGGCATTACAGGATAGTCTCCCCCAAGACGTTTTTTTTTTGTGACCCTGGCTGAACTCATTCTGGTTCCTTTGACTGACTTCTGCTTTAAATTGATTTCTGGATTGGGCACCTAAGCATGTAAGAACACCCAGGTTTCCAGTGTAACTCAAACATGACTAAATAAAATATTTTTAGCTAGATTATTTTAGCCAGTAAAATCACTGCTACTGTACAATGACCAAAATGCACATTGGCTTATGTTAGTCCTGTATATACACATACATTTATTTATTTTTATTTTTTATATTTAACTGAGAAACAGTAGTCAAGCCTCAGTAAGTTAGGAGACCTTTAAAGTCAGCACTGCACAAATTCCAGTCGCTCAGAGATTGAAGGAGATTGAAAAGGTGAGCAGTGAGCACCGCAGCAGGCAGGTGACGTTGGAAGAGATTATGTTCTGTGTCAAATGTTGGCCGCACTACAGTGATGTCTAGAGTGTTGTGGTTGTTGTCCTGACCTCAGGTGCACAGATGTTCCATCTACGTTCCAAGCGGCCGGCTAGCTCAGCTCAGCTCAGCTCAGCTCAGCTCAGCAGGGGGAGCGTGGATGGCTTACCACTTCACATTCCACACTCTTTCCTATCATGCAGATGAAGTGGATTTGTGGCTGGACGCCATCCCGAGCCTCCAGTGGTAGTCGAGTAGAGCTGCTGGTTTATGTAAATTATGCCTTAGTGGAGTCATGACAAAGGTCAGAACACATCTTACAGTATCCTCTTTTAGTGGAAGTCAAGGTTAATGGTAGGCGTAGATTTAGGACGATGTAGGGATGCTGTTTCTGGAGTAAGAAGCGAGAAGTGAGTCGCTGTTACAGCATATCCATTTAAAATCATAGTACATTCATGGCACTCCTGATTAGTTGTATTATATTCTGCTTACTGACATTAAACCACTGACAAAACATCTCATGATCTAACCATGTTACAGTATCTAAGCATCCTTTAAAAACCTTGTGTGTGGAGTTTAACAATGCAGCTTGTAGGCTTTCCTAGAATATAGAGAAATGGGAAACACATGATCCAGGTCTGGGACTGTCAAACCCTGAGTTTTCAGTGATGTTTATATTCTCTGGTCATGCATATTAAATCCTCATTAATCTGTGTACAGTGTTGCACCTCTCACTAAAACTACTGGAACAAAAACATCTTTATAATTAGCCTGCTGTTACAACGTTACCACTACATCAGGAAAATGTATTCCTAATACATTACTACTTGGTCATGCTGTTTTGAAAAAAAAAAAAAAACACTTTACATAATGCTGTATTATTGAAATGGTTAATGCATTTAGTGGCATGACCTTTGACTGCTGCTTGTGTGAGCCCATGGCAGTCGATCTCCAGATTATCTGACGTAAAACCCTGTGGTGATATAGTGTTTAGTACACGTTAGTTCACAGCAGGTTTATATGAAGGCAATTGCTCTGCTTTTGTGTGTGTGTGTGTATGTGGTCTTTTTCACTACAGGCTATGTAAAGCTTCAGCATATGTCTGTTGTCATGCATTGTCATTCTGCAGTTTTGTACACACACACATACACACACACACACACACACACACACACACACACACATGCACACGTTTTGGAAGAGTGAGGCTGCACTTACTACTCCTGTCATGCACAGTCTTTCAAGAACACTTACTCTGCAGCATGTAAGGGGACCTTATTAACACATTGTCCACATTGCACATGCAACAAGCATAAACACACAGATGGACACAAAAAAGTGGCAAAGCTCATGTTTAATTCCGTATACTGGGTATTTCTGATCTCAGTAAATGGGGTCTACATGAGTTTTCCATCAAACAAGATTTGGAGTGTGCTAGAGACTTATCCTTGTTCCATAACTGTGGCAAATTCATCTTTTCTCTCCACCACTACGCTGATGTATTAACAGCCCAAGGGGGATATTTCAAGTAGGTGGTGCAGTGACTAACCTAAGGTATTTCTAAGTGGTAAATCTTGTAATAGAAGGGTCTTATGGCTTCATTCTCCTACCAAACCAAAGCTAGAGGGCTCTTCTATTGGGAGTTTTGGCACCTGTTCTGAGTGAACATACCCAAGTATGTAACTAAACTTGATTTCTGGAATAAGCCCCCTGAAAGTTAGTCCATACTCGCCACTTGAAGTGTTTTATGAGCCAGTCTGCTGTCATTTACAGTAAAACAACCCGACTCATGCAGTACCGTCACTACTGATGTGGATTCATGCTCTCAAGAACATGCGCCATAGTCCATAGTCACCAATCGTCATCGTATCTTGCCCCATTATATATTTTTATGTGCACTGGGTATATGTAACTACCTGAATGTGTGGTTGTTTGTTTGTGAGTGAGTACAGACGTGGATGTAATCTGACAGAGATAACCTAATGTTAATGCATGTATTTTGTTGCTATAGTTACTGCAGTAGGAAAATTGAGGCCTGGGGCCCCTCCCCCACACTGGGCCTTTGCAACTGTTGATTGGTTCATTATTGTCATGAGTCATGGAGCAGGCCTCCTAAGTGCTGCACTGGGGAGTGATTCCTGTACACATATGTGGGTTTGTGCATATCCGTGGAGTCTTCTTGCCATAAGGATATAGATGTGACTAAAATACACACTCATAGCACTACGCTGTCTCCAGTGAGAGAGAGAGAGAGAAAGGGTCTCTGCTGCTGGGATGAATCATCCCTAGCAGACAAAAGAAAATGCTCACCTGGGCTTTTCTTCTGTGGAACACATTGGAACCTGACAACAGAACAGTTTTCACAACATATGAAGAGCTGCACAAATGCCCATCACCTAGTATCATTTGGCTAGTTAAGAGCTCTGCTCAGCTTTAAGTGTGTGTGTGTGTGTGTGTGTGGCAAGCTTGGCTTCCTAGTGCCCTATCTAAAAGTGTCCTTGAACAAGACACTGAACCAAAACTGTTCCCAGTGACTTGCTGTACAGCAAGAAGTTGAAATTTTTTTTTACTATAAAGGTACAGTTAAGTGTAGACCATTTTGCTGTGGAACTACCTTTTTAATGTCATATACAATTCTATGAAGCTTCAGTGATTTTTCCTTTAGAGGAAATGGAAAGAATAGAATATTAAACATTAAACCTACATAATGTGCTTTCTGTCACAGCAGTGAAATGTTGTTTATCAATGTCAGTGTCAAGATATACTCCTCTTGATTCCCTATAGGATATAAGGCTGCCAAGATGCAAGGTTAAACCTTTAAAAAGCACAAAGCATTTTAAGAAAATCTTCTATTGCTATTTATCTGGACATGACTCACATAATTAATAGGACTTTGGTAGTGGAGTGGAATTAGCTGTGTTTTCTGGCATTGTTGTAGCATTAAGGAAGAACAAAACAGTCCTTAGGGGTGTTGTGTAGTGCGTCATTTCTTTTGACATTCGTCCGTATTGATGGACTATTAACCCATACTGATTATATTCCACTTCTGTTAGCGCTTCTGGGTTTCATACTGCTGATCGCAGCATGCCCACTGCTCTGATGTCAAAACATGTAAGGGAAGGTACCCACTGGACTTGCTGATTGTGTGGCCTGCTGTTTATTATGATTTTTAAGAGGTTGTGACTTTTGCGTCATGTGTGTTTACTCTTTTCTTGCAGTGATCTGCAGCTTCCGCAGCTCCGTGGCCCAGGCCCTGCTCCTGGAGATCGGAGAGATGGTTCAGATTTTGGAGAAATGTGAGGGTGAGTCGACACTCAATAGGGCCCTGCCCTCAAACGTCTTTTTGAATGATTATGTACAATGTAGTGGTACCTCATGAATGATTATGTACAGTGTACTGGTACCTCATGAATGATTATGTACAGTGTACTGGTACCTCATGAATGATTATGTACAGTGTACTGGTATCTCATGGATGATTATGTACAGTGTACTGGTAGCTCATGGATGATTATGTACAGTGTACTGGTATCAAGGCAACATTCCCACTAATGGGAAACGCTAAAGAATTTGTTTAATTATCAGCTAATTTTTAACATCATAATCCTTAATTGTGTATTTGCTTTAGATCATCACATATTATTTATTATTTCTTTTTTAGGATGGTATAGAGGCTTCTCCATCCGAAAGCCTACAGTGAAGGTATGACAATTACGTTCTTGCCAGCATGTTTGTACACAAAAGAAAGAATTTTGCTAGTATAGATTTGCTACTAGTATAGGTTTGCTTTGCATGTAAGATCAAAGGTGTGCTACAACACTAAAATGTAATAACAAAGGTAAGTCTAACTGACCAGCACGCACGACAGACTGTGTGTAAACATTTTTTAATATCACACTGCAACAATTTGCAACTTTTCATAAGAAACTAGTTTTGGTATCACCTTCAAATTAGTTTTGACCTTGAGAAGGACAGATTATAAACACCTCCATTGACACTAGTCAAGATATGCAGTATTCAGTTCTGTGCTCTGGACAAAACCCCTTGTGGAAATGTAAAGGAGCTTTTACAGCATGGCATTGATAGCCATACTGCCAAAAAAACTATAAAAGCATGCTAGCTTTTATCAGTGGTTTGCACATGTGTTTTAGGGAGTTCATTTATTTTAGACCAATACCACTTCAGATTTGTCATTCAAGATTTATTTAGACATATTTCTAGTTTACTTAGGGCCCATTTCCACCGCACTCTCTGCGTATTCAGCGCGTGGCCGTATTCTGTCCGTATTCTGTCCGTATTCATTTAGAATGCACGTTAGCGGATGAGACCATTCCCACCGCCACCGTGTTCTGAGCGTATTCTGAGCGGAGACTACGCTCAGAATACGGACTGCAGCTAGAGAATAGAAACCGAGTCTATTTTTCTGCGCGTATTCTGCGCGTATTCAGCCAAAATCCCATTGAAGCCAATGCAATTCATGTCAACTGTGCTATCAATGCATGTATTGACACAGGGAATACCTCAAAAACCTAGCGACTGTCTGCAAAATATTACCACTCAATTACAACTGCATGAAACAAACGCTGGAAAGCTATCAATATTGGCCATCATATCAGATCTGCACTGCAAGGGCATTGACTAGCCTACATAAACACAGAAACTGAAATACCTGTGAAGTTGTCACGCTGTCCAGTCAAACATGTTGTAGGTATAATAGTGGAGCTTTTATGTTCTTAATAGGAAGAAGCACGATTTTCTTCGGAGTATTCTCAATGCAAGAAGAGCCTCAATCGGTCTTCTGTCGACGACTCGAGCTATAAAAATAGTAACCTCGTTCTTGTCATTCAGTGTTTCCTATTTGGTTAAATAAATCTAACGTCAGTAAGCCACTGGGCAAAGTTGAGGTCCATATGTCACTACATTTAATAAATACATTTATTTATCCGAGGTAGGAAAAAGTGGCTGTTGCCAAAGAGGCAGAGTTTATCATAACTTTATGGAAGGGGTTAAAAATAAGTTCGCTTTTTTTGTACCGGGAGTGAATAAAGGCTTTGACAACAATCAGCCTACATGATTTAGAACAATGTCAAATATTCCCTTCGTCTTATCGTGTTAAGTGCCAAGTTGTAGGCTACTATTTGTGCAGTTATGCTTTCTGAACAACGTTTAACATAAGGAAATAAAACCAGAGAAACACATATTGTGTTTACTAAAGTGAGAGATAGGGAAACATGGCTATGTGCACTTAAAGACATTGGCCAAGTGCATTTAAAGAGGGGGCTGGCAGCTGAATTCCCGCTCCCGCGCTGAATACGCAGAGATGGCCGGTGGAAATAGTCATACGCTCAGAATATGGCCACGCGCTGAACACGGCTACACGCTGAACATGGTCAAGGCAGTGGAAATGAGCCCTTAGGGTTACAGAGAGGATCATGACAGGAACTCTATTCACGATTTATTCTGCTCATTGTTTTAAAGGGAATCTTTCCAATTAACTATGTGCACTTGAAGAAAGCCATTGTGAGCAACAGAGGGTGAGTGCACATTAACAGTAACCCCCACAGCCACCCCCACCTCACTTCCTACACACACACACACACACACACACACACACACACACACACACACACACACACACACACACACACACACACACACACACACTGCAATGCTCAAACTGAAATATGTTCCTATGAGTTATTTATGAAGAACCTGATTTGTGCATTAAAGAGGCAAAAAACACAAGTTCTTCTCTCTGATATGCCTGCAGGTCTTCCCTGTGGGTTGCCTTGTGCTTACAGATCATAAGTGTAACACTCGATATAACTGGGACTGTGTGTGTGTGGGTGTATGTGTGCGAGCGTTTGTGTGTGTGTGTGTGTGTGTGTGTGTGTGTGTGTGTTTGTGTGTGTGTGTGTGTGTAATTACATCTTTGTGTGTATCACAGGCAGGGGGAGACAGTTGTTCCTCTTGAAGATCCCATAATAACAGAAACCACCAGTACTTTGCAAGAATGGGCAGTGTTATGGAAACAGCTCTATGTGGTGAGGTCAACAACGTGCTTAATTATGATGAACAATGTTTTTTCTTACACTGTACTTGTGATGGAGTGCCCATCACTAGGGTTGTGGGTTTGCGCTGACTGCCATCCCAACGAGCCTGGCTCTTTGGCGTTGCGGTCAGAGCCCCTGTTTGGTACCCTGGAGACCCGGGTTCGAAGCCAGGTGGGGTGACTTCTCCTCCCCTTTGCTACTCTTTAACACTGCAGTGTGTGTACATTTGTGTGTGTGTGTGAGAGAGAGAGAGAGAGAGTGTGATTAGGGCCTTTTGGAATCTGTAAGAGTAGCTATGTTGCCGTGGTGATAGAGGGGGTTGCATAATCTCTCCCAGAGCCTTTAAACAGGAAGCAGCCTGGGGCTGTACTGATGTAACATCCTGTCAAGCAGGGCTAATGTGTAGCTCTGATTTCTTCTGCTTTGTACATGCTTTCTCTCCTTCACTTGCTCTTTTTCTGGTAATCTACCAACCTTATCTTCCTACTGTAGAGTTTCATAAACAGTAATATGGCCAAAACATCCTTTTGAAATTGACACTGACCATATTCAGCATGCTTCCCCAGCCCGTGGTGTGGAGCTGTGGTATGGCTTTGATTGGTTGTGTAGGTATGGGCTGTGATTGGTTGGAGCTGAGGCATGGCTTCTGATTGGTTGTTGCAGAAGCACAGAGTGGAGCTGTTTCAGAAGCTCCGCCAGGTGATGACCGAGCTGATTGACCTGCGCCGCCAACTCATCTCCGGTCACATGACCCAGGAGCAGACTCGTGAAATCAAGCGTCATATCACATTACGACTGGACTGGGGCAATGAGTAAGACACATCCCCATTAGGGGATTTGCTTGTCTAAATGTCTGACCAATGCTGTTGGTTTTATCCCTGCCCGCGCACTGTCATGAAATTTCTGATATGAGTAGCGAGTACTTCATTACTGTTTCTGGTAGGATAATTGTATCAGACTGTGTAGCATACAATCTACAATCAGTGAGAGCCATCACAAGCAGAGCAAATGCTAAGTGAGTAATTTGTATATGAGTCTTTCAGATAGCACAAATTATCATAAATCTACCAATAAATAATGAGTACCTTCTATGGTTATAATTCCAATTCAGACAAATATTTGAGCATTTGCAATTCATTTACATGTTGAAAACACTGAGATATCTTTATTAATACTCTAACATATAAAGCCACTTCAAAAAGTATTTAAAACGTATTTTACATTATATTGAGAAGGCCCTTCAGGGAAAGTTATTCCAAACTATAGGCTACAGTTACATGCAGTCAGGACCATTTTAATCACATGTGTGGGATTTACATAACTACATATCTGAAAGCAGTTGAGTTAGTCTTGGCAGTATGAAAGGGAATCTCTACCGTGGACAAAGCCCTTGTCAGTTCATGCAGCCGTGCATTAACATAGAGAACGCAGTCAGACCCTCCCCCAGTAATCGCAGAATAGATCTAGCAGAAACAATGCTATGAGAAATATACTTAATTGGAACATAGCTGCACACTACTGTTTTCCCCAGGTTTCTCGCATACTCCAAACCCACCTCCTTCCCCCCTCCCCTTTTTGTCCTGGTAATCACCCATATTTTACAAGATCCTGCCGCTAAAATCTCCAAAATGTAGCTCATCAAATGTTATGTTGGCGGGTAAGTATTAGGATGGTACTCATCAGTAGGGTAGAACAATTTAAGATGGACAAATATATTTCAGTGACAGACCTTGGATGATGCAAGAACTTATTAGAGATAACACTTTCAATAGATTGCCAATGTTGTTATAGTCAAGAAGCGTGAATTAACCAGTCAATTGTCAAGGAGTACTTGACAGGCTGGTAGCCGCACAGAGAATAGGTGGACGAGGAGATGGTGGTGGGTGTTGAACATGGCTGACAGCCATGTAGTTTGAAAGGCGTCTGATGAGTGATTGACAGGGGGCCTGAAAAAGACCACCCTCATGTATGTATGTCTGAATAGGGCTGGTAGGCGTCATGAATCAGACGGCAGTACCGTTAACAATGAACATGGCTATAAAGGGCCATAAAAGATTAATGTCTAAACACCACAAGAACAATCCGCAGGAAGCAGTGGAATGACGGCGCCCCTTTTCTGAAGAAGCTGTAGGGCAAAGCCGGAGGTCAATATTGATTAGCCTACACATACATACACAGTTTTCACTTCACATGTACATTTTTGACTAGAGGATAGTATTGTGATTTCTTTTACCGTTAATTACTTCCATTTATTTCTGTCTGCTAAAATAGATTAACATTTCTGAATGTTTCAAAACAGAAAAGACCATATCTTCGTGTAGATACTTTTCACTTCACACTAAACCCTATTATAACTTTGTTTTTACCAGAATGGCAATGACCAAGTTGTAATGTGTTACTGAAGACTTTCTATAATGTCGTATTAATGATGTTATGTTGTGGTTACGTTTTTTTGTCCCAGTGAGTCGTTGCTCCGGCGATACAGTAACCGCTAAAGGGCTACGTCTGTAAGGCAGTTAGGCATTTTGGGCAGGGCAATCTCAAAATGTGGACATTACTTGAATAAGATCCATATACCGTATTCTGTGGATGACTTTTAATTGCTTTGCAACTACGCATGTCTGAGGGATATATTAAAGTCAAATGCCACCACAAGGTGAAAGAGCATAAGGCATTTTTAAGTTTTAACCGAGATAAACATGTACATGGACAAGTTACATTGTTAATCACATTATTTGAGTATTAATAGGTGTGTTATTAGGTGTGTATCTTGTCAACTTGTCAATACATTTTTATTTTCACATAAATAAATGGCATTTTAACCACGGAAGTGTAACAAAAAGGAGCAGATATTACAGTTTAATAACTGCTACAACAATATCAGAGACTTAAAAATGCCTCACAGAGTGCACAGATCATTCTGTCCTTGCTTGGAGTGTTTAATCTCATTTTGGAGCATTAACCAATGTGCACTTTATGCAGTGATTTAGATTTGACCATAAACCCCATTACCCCCTTGTGAGTCAGCCATGAACAAGTGTCAAGCCACAGCAATCTTTCGTATTGTCTGTTGGTCTACATTAATACCATAAGGGCCCTTCTTGTTCTTGTATCATGTCAGCTCCATTTCACATTTCATGTATTCTTGAGTCTTTTCAAAAGCGGTTTGATGTGATGAGCATATCCCATAGTGGCAAAGTGTTTCATTAGACCAATTATTTTAATATTTAACAGCAAAAATGGGCCATGCAACATGCCTTAAACATACATTTGTACTGTTTTCCCAACACTGGTTTTAATATTACAAATCTCTGTACCTCCAATAGATTTTTACAACAATGCCATGCACATGTGTTGTTTTAAAGATAAACTTTATTTTCGTGGAAATGTCTGTTTCTTATCACTTCCAAAGAGGTGTATCTGTGATAGTCATTTTCCTGTGTGACTATTTGTGAGACTACTGTTCTTTCAGTTGGTTAATGTGTTTAAGTGATTCTAATGAACTCCGGATAAAAGAGTCTGCTAAGTGTAATGTAATGTGATGTACAGTAATGATGTTCCCTACAATAATTCCATTGTTTTGTAACAACCACACTAAAGAAGACATGATGACATTTTCTGCTTTTGTAAATAAATTACATCTCTTTTGAGAACTTGCCTTTGTTGCAAAGTTAAGTGCTAAGGGCTTGATGGGAGCACATAGTCCTGTTGTATTGTATGTCTCTATTCAACCACTCTCTTAAACACACTGTCATTGGTCGGCTTGCTCACTCCGTTCTGACTGGTTACGGTTGGTTAGTGACCTTCTGCCACAGGATTATTAATGAAGGTTTAGATTGGTTTAAGGTAGGATTAGACTGAAAATAGGCTTTGCCCTAGGTGACCTCTGTTGTGTTGGTTCTTTAACAGCAATAATTATGTTAATTATTTTCTATATTGATTAAGGATTTTAGTGCAAGGTAACACCACAAAGCATGGACAGAATGATAAATATATAGCATTGCAATCAAGGCAAGTAATAAAAGTGCTTTTTTTAAATGAAATACTGTTTACATACACAAAAGCTACATAACACTAATGAAAATGGGAGGTGCAGTTACAATGACATAAAAAGCAGAGGCTGAAAGGGAAAGGACCATTACTGTGTATGTGTTTCATGCACTAAGATGTACAGCCAGCAGGGCACTTAATGAACTTTTTGTTGCATTTCATAGACATCTTGGTTTGGACCTCGTACCTAGGAAAGAGTTTGAGATGGTTGACCCGGATCACTTCAGTGTTTCTGAACTTTACAAAATGGTGAGTATTAGCTCTAGCATTGATATGTTATGTTGTGTTTATGTGTGTCTGTGTGTCTACCTGTATATATGTGTCCAGTTGTGCATGTATTGTAAAATTGAGTGGATCCTATCAATCACAAAAAAGATGCACGATAAGTGTATAGATGCTCAGAGTGAACATGGAGGGAATGTCGGCCTGCATCTGTAGTTCTAGATGTAGGCTACATGCTACTGTTTTGTATGTGGGGGATTGAATGTAGTGTGTGCATGTGTGTGTGTGTTCGCGGTGTGCATGTGTATTTATGTGTGGGCACAGACTGATCCCATTATCAAATCGCCCGTAAGAAGGTGACTCATATTGGAGCAGAGCTTCAGCATACGGATATAGTGTTTCTCTTATGTGTGTGTTTATATTTATTTTTGTATGTCTGTGTGAATACATCTCTCTGTGTGGGATTGTATTCTAAATTTGACGTGGCCTTTTGCAGATTTTCATAGCATTGAGGTCATATGTTTTGTTATTAGCATGGCACATCAAAAGCTACTGCGTTCAGTTAGCAGTAGAAGGTTGACTTTTGTGTCCCTGCTCTTCAGCATGCATCCAGCAGACACTGTGGTCAGCCCAGTCAGAACCAGGTAAAAGCACACAGACCACTCTTACACAAGTCAGCATGGGTGTGAGTGAGCATGTGAGTGACTAAAGTAGAGTGAGTGACTGAGTGAGCAAGTGAGTGAGTAAAGTACAGTAGAGTGAAGTTGAGTGAGAGTGAGTGAGTAAAGCAGAGTGAATTTAAGTAAAGTAGAATGAGCGAGTGAGTGAGTGAGTCAGTGAGTGGGGGGGGGGGGAGTAATTGAGTGAGTGAGGGGGGGTGAGTGAGTAAGTAAGTAGAGTGAGAGAGCAAGTGAGTGAGTAAGTAGAGTGAAGTAGAACGAGCATGTGAGTGAATGAGTGAGTGAGTGAACAAGTAAGTGAGCACATGAGTGAGTAACAACATGCGTTATAGCTTCAGTGGTAGCACACACATTGAGTTGCAAGTTGAATTCAGATGAAACATTGCTGTTGCTCAGGAATTCTCATTCATTATTTGTATTTACATATCTAATTATTTGCTAATTTATTTAGTAGCTGATTAATTACTAGCTGGTTTCTATGATAATGTAATGCAGGGAGACCCTCGCCAGCGTCATGGCGACCCCTGCCGTGTTCCAGTGGCACATCACCTCTCCCTCAACCTCAAGAGCTTCACCTACAACAGCATCAGCGAGGACACAGACGTCCTCTTTAGCCTTTATGACGCCCGAGACAACAAGTGCATCAGGTAGGAAAGCTGAAGAGCCCATACACCAGTGTGCTCCCAAGTGGTCCCAATCCCAAGTGCTCCGCGAGCAGTTGTGTTAAAATATATTTTTTCCATGTTTCTTAAGCTACCTGTGCTATGTACAGTGTGTTTAAACAACATGTATATCACCTTCATGCCATTCCCTAGTTAGGGCTGTGATGCTGCACCAACTCATGCATTTACATAGCCCTGTTAGCCTCAGATGGGGGTGGTCCTTGACGTTTTTAAGGGGGGAAAGTGGTCTTCTGTCTAAAAACCTTTGAGAAACACTGTGATACACTAACATGAGGAGAAGAATGTGTTTTGAGCTTCAGACCAGCCATACTTCACTCATGTGTGGTGCTTGTATTAGTGTAGCCCTGGGTGGGTGCACCATAGACATTCCAAATCACTCAGTTCTCTTATATTAATGTTTATGTTTATGATTGTGATTCTTGATTATAATTCTGGCAGAATCTTTTTTTTTAGTGCGAGGTACAATACTAAAACGATACATTAGAAACAGTAATACTTGAGTAAAGTTTTAAAATCTAGCAAACATTGAGCAATGAACAATGAGCATAATTTGCTAAGGCTAGTAAAAACTAGTCTTTATTGGCAGAGGGCAGGTTATTATTCCATTAAGTACAACCTTTTAGATGCATCCTGAAACATCTTTTGAAAATCTGTAAACTGTCAAAACAAAATAAAGACGTGTAGACCAGTTGATGTAAAGTACACAATTGCTAAAAGGAGGCTTTTGGCCACTCTGCTCTAAATTGATGATTGTCTTGCCTTTCAGCGAGAAGTTCCTTGTAAAGCTGAATAAAAATGGAGGACCGAGGAATCCCGAGAAATCTGACGGATTGTGTGCCCTTTTCACAGTAAGTGTGTCTGCTTAGTTATCAGAGGATCTTGTTGCTTGTTGCTGTGCTCTTGTTGAGCTTATGTACTTTCTGTGCATATATAAGCTACCATCTTTTTTTTCATGTTTTCAAACATCAGCGTAAAAAATGTACGGTAATCATAAGAAAAATCTTTAAATTATCCTGAGACGAGATGCCGTGCTTTAAGCGTAGGTGGAAAACCAGGCCGCGGAGCCTGGAGGGCAACACCAACCCAGATGACAGGAGGTATGTTTGGTCTGAGCCCCTGAGGGCTGGGAATTATGGCTAAAGCCCAGGCTTATCGCGGTGCTGCGTTCTGCTGTTTTTCACAGGATCTGAGCAGTAAGGACATGAAACGGGATCTCTACATCGTCGCTCACATTATTAGAACTGGTAAGCCACTCAGCTATAGCCCTTTAGCCCACCTCTACACTTGTAACTGTAAGGAGCTTGAAATTTGAGACCAGCAGGGGCTTAGCTGAGAGAGGTCATAGTGTCATGTCTGTAATGCTCTGTCACAGTTGACACTTCCAATTGAATTGTGTTTCCTAGGGCCTTCTGGTTCTAACTGAGAATCATTTTCCCATCAAGCCAAGTTATGGAACCTGATCCATCCAACCCATTTTGTAACCCAATTTAATGTATATTCATATACCCTACTTGAAATGGACCATTTCTATTTGACTACTAGCATCCCTATATAACATCATATCTTCATTTAAACCCTTTTAGCTCCATTTAACGTTTATACTACTGGTCAAAATCTGTCTGTGGCTGTCTTTGAAATGTACTTGCAAGGTGCAATTTTTGCACTTATTTAGCTGAGTAATGAATTTTGATTTGATTTGAACTCAATTTTAAAAGGAACATGATGCAGACCATATCATGCATTAAAACGGAGAAGTTAAATTAATAACTAAGCCCATAGGCTTATTTCTATTGTGGTCCTAAAGAGAAAAAGAAGTAGTCATCACACTACCTGTACCTCATGTCTTTAAGGTCGGATGCTACTGAATGACTCAAAGAAAGGCCCGGCTCATGTACAGTACCGACGCCCATACGGCTGCGGAGTGCTGGCCATGACGGATGTCTTCACCTCCATCACAGACCCAAGGGAGGAAAAGGACTTTGTGATCAAAGTCTTCACGTGAGTATGACTTTAATTCGGTACCTTTTTAATATGTCGTCATGAAGATAAAGATACATGTGCATGGAGTGTGGTGGGTGAAAAAACTTATTTGGTTTTCTAACTAGGTGCAATAATGAGAATGAGTGGTACCAGGTCCAGGAGAATATCATCCGCAAGTCCAACACCAAGTACTCTGCCCCCAGCACCAACTACGGTAAGGCTCAGTGCTGTGGTGTTGTAGCCACCAAAGAGGTTCTGTTGGGTTCTGTTTGTCTGTGTACTACACTGATATGCAGGTTGCAAGGAAAAAATCATCAGCTTCTGAAATGGGTCTGAATCACCTGACAGACTTATATATTTTTTTCAGTTTGGTTAACATTGTAAGATAGTGTGTATTGGTTTAGATGGAAGTCTGCATTCTCTGTTATTTACTACTTTTTTACTACACAAGATATTATCTTTCTACATGCGATGTAAGTATCCAACTGTGGCCTAGTGGTTAGGGAGCTGGTCTTGCAATCGGAAGGTTGCCGGTTGGAATCTTGCCCTACCCATGGTTGAGATGCCCTTGAGCAAGGCATCTAACCACACACTGCTCCAGGGACTGTAACTGAAACCCTATAAATATCTGTAAGTCGCTCTGGATAAGAGCATCAGCTAAGTGTAATGTAATGTAATGTCCAACTGTGTGTGTGCTTATACATATGCAATTATGTGTGTAGGTTTGATAGTGTCCCTGCAGCTGTT
>CM050216.1:3912500-3987500 GCA_027475355.1 Coilia nasus | reverse complement strand
TGACCTCTCCCCCAACACCTCAAAAGTATATGCCACTGACTTAGCTAATAGCCCAGCTATTAGCTCACTTGGTAGTGCGTCTGTCTCCCAAACCATAGTTCCTGTGAGATTGTGTGTTTGGGGCAGGAATTGTGCAGGAAGACCTCAGTTATACACGCCTACCCCTGACAGCTGTGTAGTGAGCAACCTCTCTCTCTCCAAGGAACTAAGTTGTAAGCAACTTCTTTTTGGAGCTTGAGGACATTTCACCTTTCATCCAAAAGGCTTCTTCAGTTCTGGCCTGATGACGGGGAACCAGGAGCTATATCTCTGGATCTCTGAATCTCTGGATTCCATGACAAAAGGGTCACATGAGTCACCCGTCAAGGTATGAAGGGTGTCAAGGGTGACTCATGTGACACTTTTGTCATGGAATGAGGGGTGTGGACTACAGCTCCACCTCCAGTAATCCAGAGATGTAGCTCCTGGATTCCACCTGAAGAAGACTTTTGGATGACAGGTGAAACGTCTTGAAGCTCCAAAAGGATGTCCAGCTGCTACACTACTATGACCTGGATGAATGAGAATCTACACAGACTCCTCTCTCTTCCTTTGCAATGCAGGCTCTGGAGTATCTGTTTAAGTTCATCGTGCAGTCGCGGGCGCTCTACTCTCGGGCCACATGCGGGCTGGATGAGGAGGCCTTCCGTGTCAGCATCCACGAGCTCTTCCACTCCATCCGCTTTGTGCTCAGCCTGGACGGACACAACTCCGAGACCCTGATCTGCACACAGGTGAAGGTGACCTCTACAACGCACAGGCAGTCAGAACCACATGACATGAACACTCCCTTTCTGTCATGGGTTACACTCGCAGATATATACTCTACTTAAATTAAACTCACAGTCACAAGCACAAACGGATAAAGGCTAAAAGCATACAGATTAGCCTGTACTGTACCAGTATGAGGTCACTATAGTCTCTGCTGGACTAGATTGAAGAAAGACCATTTGGGCAACAATTTCTAATTAAGAAGTAAATAAATATATTAAAACAATTTAAAATAAAGTCTCAACGGAACTGTACCCCCACTCCTCAGTTGATGTGTACTGTAAGGACGAGAGAAGAGTGGAATGCATTAAGTCAATCCTGTCAATTTGAGCACAGTTTAAGTACCTCACTCATAATTATTCTCATATAAGACCTGTTCACACCAAAAACTGTGACAATAACACCAACTGTATCTGTAACTGTATCTGTGAAGAACGACATTTCAATGACCAGATACTGTCCATTAGCGTCAACGACTAATATGTCCTGTAAACTCTAGGCTTACCCAGAGTCATATACACCTTTATCAGCACACTGCCTCATACACGTTGCTTTGTTGACTGGGTATGACATTTGGCTTGGATGTCCTTTATCCCTCCGTCCTGTAGGGGGCACTATTGAACAGCTTTCCAGACATCTTTGATGAGCTGCTGCAGATGTTTACGGTGCAGGAGGTGGCGGAGCTGGTCCGAGGCACCCTGGCGAGCATGCCCAGCATGGTGGACCTCGGACAGTCTCTCGACGTGGTCAAGCTGCAGTCCATCGCACGCACCGTTGACAGCAGACTGTTCTACTTCCCAGGTCAGGCTCAACACCATCTCCCTCAGAGAGACTCATGCCCAACACACGCATGCACACACATATATACGCACACATGCACATCAAGACCCTTATGAGAACACACAACTGTACTTTAAATATTTCATAAATGGAGAGCAGACTATTGCTCATACACAAAGCATTAGCCAGATGAGACCCATGCTGCTGGGCTTGATGAGATATGAAATCTGATCTGTCTTGCTCTCTCTCTGTCTCTCTAACTCTTTCTCTCTCCTTCTCCCCCTCTACCTTTCAAACTTTCATTCCTCTCTTTCGCTCTCTCTTCTTCTCTCTCTCTGCCTCTCTCTCTCACTTTATTTCTCTATCTCTCTCTGTCTTACACACACTTTTATTTTCTCTCTCTCTCCCTCTCTTCCTGCAGAGTCGCGGAGCATCCTGCTGCCGGTCATCCTGCACCACATCCACCTGCACCTGCGCCAGCAGAGGGAGCTGCTCTTGTGCTCCGGCATCCTGGCCAGCATCTTCTCCACCATCAAGAACAGCTCCATGGTGACCAGCTCCTTTCTGCTCTCTCTCTCTCTCTACTCCACACACCTCTGTGCTCTCTCTCTCTCGCTCTCTCTCTCTACTCCACACACCTCTCTGCTCTCTCTGTCTACTCCACACACCTCCACCTTTCTGCTCGTTCCGCTCTGTCTCTTTTGGTCTTCTAGATTTGAGAAAATGAAAAACAAAGATGCACATTTACATGTCTTCTCACATCCCCTCCTTTCTTTCTGTATAGTGTTTTTATACTTTATATTTTTATAATATTAATTTATTTAATAAGTTGTTGACTCTGAGAGAGCTCTGCACAAGAATTCCAATGTGCCTGGACTGTTGGTTTATGCACAAATGGCAAAAAAACCTTGAGCCTTGAGCCTTGACCCTTGAGGCTCCATCTGTGTGTGTGTGCCAGGAGTCGTGTGTGCGTGAGGAGGTGGACATGATGGTGGAGAGTCTGCTGGACGTGCTGCTGCAGACACTGCTGTCCATCATGAGCCGCTCCCAGACCGTGGAGAGCAGCAGAGCCCCCCGCTGCCCACAGTGCACCGCTGAGATCACGGTCAGTCACACACACGCACACGCACACGCACACACACACACACACACACACATACATACTGCTCACACACTGCACATTACATAGTCTCACATGCACACACACACACAAACACTCACACACACACACATACTGCCTACACACACCGCACATACACACACAGTCACACATGCGCACACATGCGCACACACGCACACACACAACACACACAACACACACACACACACACACACACACACACACACACACACACACACACACACACACACACACACACACACACAGAACACACCGCTCACACACACACTCACACACTCAGGATATGTTTTTTGTAAAAGATGCTTTAATTTGCTTCCACAGTGAAATTAACCTATGTATCAAAAACTCTTGAATGTCAGCTTTACATCAAATACATTTGGTACTCTTTATCATTTTTATAATCCAAGATATAAGTATTTCAAATATGTGCCATATTTTTGGCCCACCCTGTATCTCTAGGCAAGGCCACTAGTGTAAGCAGGCGTGAGCTATGTTTGATGATGTTTGATGTGCTTTGTGTGTCTGCAGGGCGAGTATGTGTCATGTCTGCTGTCCCTGCTCAGACAGATGTCCGATCCTCACTTTCACCACCTACTCAACAACTTTCACAGCAAAGATGAGCTGAAGGTTATATCTTCTCTCCCACTCTCTCTCTGTCCGTCTCTCTCTCTTACTCTCTGTCTCTCTCTTTTTCACTGTCTCACTTGTACACACACACAGACAGATTTGGGTGTCTTATTTGGAGTGCTTTTTGTCAGGAGTTCCTCCTGAAGATCTTTTGTGTGTTCCGGAACCTGATGAAGCTCAGCATTTTTCCCAGGGATTGGAGCGTCATGCGACTTCTTACCAGCCAGTAAGCAAACATGCAAACGTTACATCAAACATACACATACACACAGATCTTTTTATAAATGCCTAGTAGGTACCAGGCAATTTAAAATGTTTAAAATCATTATGACTGTTCATACTACTATACTGTGAAATCATCTTATCAAATTCATACTGTGCTACACCTCCTTTGTCCAGTATGTACTGTAAATGAATTGCCTATTGTTTGTGCAAAAAGCAGCACATTTGCAATGGGACACCTAAGCTGGTCTATGTGCTTATTTATTATTATTGTCAGTATCCCGGTAAATATTTTGCTGTCAGTGTCGCAAGCGCTACCCACTGAGATAATTTATTAAAATATTTCTCCCAATGCAGCATAATTGTCACGACTACCCAGCACCTTTCCCCGGCACTGCAGAAGAACTTCTCTGACCCAGATTTTGATTTCAAGGTAAAGAGTTGAGTCAGCATTGCTGCAGTAACAGGAGGAAAACTCCCTGTCAATGCCATAGTCTAGAAAGCCCAGGGCAAAAAAAGAGAGCAAATTCCTCTTGTAACAAGCCTCTTGCATATTCATGAAGTCCATGCAAAGCGGTGTTTGTTACTGTACCACTAAAATGCAGGACCATCTTTTTAATCAATGTTTTT
This sequence comes from Coilia nasus, assembly GCA_027475355.1. NCBI lineage: Eukaryota > Metazoa > Chordata > Actinopteri > Clupeiformes > Engraulidae > Coilia > Coilia nasus. The sequence goes on along the minus strand of CM050216.1, from coordinate 3,983,290 downwards.
GTTTTCATATTAGTATTTCACCAAAACTGCACTCAGACTGTAAAAAGTGATGCATAGGACCAACTTTGTTCATAACATAGACCCCATTGTTAAAGGAGAAAATTGGCATGTTAAAACATCATACCGAGTTGGTATGTTTGCTGAGGAGCAAAATTGAGTTAGCCTGTTGCATTCAGAACTTAACTATTTTTTACCGTTTGTCCCAGAAGGCTAACAATGGAAGTGGTAGGTGCCCTCAGACGAAGCATGAAGATTACGCTATTATTAAACCATTAAAACAGCTCGAAGAAACTCCACACTGCATCGGTAGTACTACAAAGGCCCTGGCATTCAAAACAAGGCACTGAGAACTTTGTAAATGTACACGTTTATTTAAAAAACTGTTTTTACATGCAGTAGTTTGCAGTTGTTCCTCGTCGCTGCCACGATGAAAGTCCAAACAAGTCGATTGTACTACCTCTCCTCCTATTCTTCCTGCTGGTTCGTGTTCGTCAATCGACTCGTGCGGACTTTTTATCACAACGGCGATGAGAAACTACAGCAAGGTACTGCCTGTCAAGTGTTTTATTAATAAATGTTGTGTACACTTACAAAGTTCTCAGTGCCTCGTTTTGAATGTTGTGGCCTTTGTTGTGCCACTGATGGAGTGTGGAGTTTATTCGAGCTGTTTTAATGGTTTAATAATAGCATCTGCAATAGCAATGCAATATCTTCATGCTTCATCTGAGGGCACCTACCACTTTCATTGTTAGCCTTCTGGGACAAACAGTAAAAACTAGTTAAGTTCTGAATGCAACAGGCTAACTCAATTTTGCTCCTCAGCAAACATACCAACTGGGTATGATGTTTTAACATGCCAATTTTTATTTTACACCGAAGTTCTCCTTTACGTTTAGGCCATTATCTGGATAAAAATGGAAAGCTTTTGATGTTGTGTTAGCCATCATAGATTTTCTTGTTTGTGCATGTATGTTTGTCTGAGAGATATTGATAAGTAAACATGTGTTTACCTCCACAGGTGTGGAATTCCTTCTTTAGTCTGACAGTGTTGTTCATCAGTCAGCCGAGTCTACAGCTGGAATCCCTCAGCCCAGTCAAGAGGAAAAGAGTGTTGGACAAGTATGATCATACACAGACACACACACACACGCACACACACACGCACACACACGCACGCACGCACGCGCACGCACGCACACACACACACACACACACACACACACACACACACACACACACACACACACACACACAAAGGTTTTGTAATTCCTATTTGTTTGTCTACAGGTATGGAGATATGAGGGTGACTATGGCCTTTGAGCTGTTCAGCATGTGGCAAAAACTGGGTGAGACACGCACACATAAACACCCATTATTCACACAAATAATTCCATTCACCTACCTCAGTAGTACTAGTTACTAGCTGTAACAACTAGAGTTACAGTACATTACAGTTACAGTAGTACTAGTTGTTAAGCTGGTTTACAGTGCATTTTACAGTAAAATACATAACATTACACTTAGAAGACACTTTTATCCAAAGCAATAACAGTGGAGGCAATGTCAGGTATGTTCTGTAACCTCTCATTCCAATGCCTTCTTTGCCCCAGGGGACGATAAGCAGCACTTCACGCCAGGCATGATGGGGCCATTCCTCGGCGTGGCCCTCGTCCCTCAGACAGAGGTGCGCAACATCATCATCCCCATTTTCCACGACATGATGAACTGGGAGCAGCGCAAGAATGGCAACTTTAAACAGGTGGGTCACTGCAGAGGTCAAGCAGGTGGGTCACTGCAAAGGTCAGTGGAAGATGAACAAATGAGGCATCTGAAACGAATCCAGTCGTCGTGAAATCAAGTCAACATACTTGTACATACTGTCTCTGAAGCTGTTTTAATAGTAAAGACTTTTTAATGTGTACTTTGTGTGTTGGTCTGTGCAGGTGGAGGCAGAGCTGATGGATAAACTGGACAGCATGGTGTCTGATGGCAAAGCTGATGAAAACCACCGGGAGCTGTTTAGCCTGCTGTGAGTTGACTGGCATCCCATTTCAATCATCATCATCATCATCATCATCATTATCATCATCTTCATCATTATCCATTGTTTATTCAGGGGAAAACTTACTGATCATCAAGCTCTTTTACAGCAATGCCCTGAGTATACAATCAAACAATAAAAAACAACAGAGAAAATACAAAAAAGAATCAAATCAACACAGGTGAAAAAAGAAACAAAATGTGAAAAAGGTACTTATAAAATAAGTTTTTAAATCAATTAAAACAAGAACACTGCACAGGACTCATATCATCTGTAAAATTTGCCTACACAACTTGGTCTGATTTAAAAACTTCTTGTTCTTGTACTTGGTTCCATTTAATTCATGCAAAAATGTACCAACCACAGATTTTATTTCCGGTGTTTTTAGGGTTATAAAACCCTGCAACCTTTTATTGTGCAAACTGTGTCTAGTTTTGAAAAGTAAAGTGAAGGTACATGTTAGCCTTAATCATAACCCTAATCACAAGTCTCTCCTGCACTCGTAAACCTTGGTCTTTAGCACCATCCCTGATTTAGATAGAATGCCTTTTTTCGTCATTAAACATTAAACACATGTACAATGACATTAAAAGACACAAGTAACCCCCCCCCCCCCCCCCCCCCCCATCCATCAACCTGCCCCCCAAGTCCGTAACATAAATGTAGTCTAAAATCCAAACCAAAATTTATTGATATTTAGTCACCCAATATTTATACCATTGGGTATAAAACAAATAAATAACAGAATAAATAAAAAGTTTAAGGCATTCACCCAGTAAAGCTACCCATTATTGTGAACTATCCAAAGAAAATCCTTCTTAAACTCCCAAAGTCTCAAGTTCCTGTTCTGATTACTTTGCTTTTTTTCTTACAGAACACAGCTCTTTGGTCCATACCCCAGGTGATCTCCCATTTCTTTCTCTCTAGACTCACAATCAACAGTTTCACTGCATGTCCTACTACCCAGTATGTCTATGCATGTGACAAATAAAACTCCTTGTATCCTTGTATCCTTGTATCATCCTTCTGCAAACACGTGTATCAGTGCATGCATGCATGCATGCATTCATATATGTATGTATGTATGTATGTATGTATGTATGTATGTATGTACATATGTATGTGTGTATGTATACATGTTCTTAATGGATGTGTTTCTTTCTACCCACTTTACTTGACCTCTGACACTGCAGCCTTTTGCTGTTTCTCATCTCATCCTGTTTCTCTTTCCCACAGTCTTCTGGAGAAGATGGAGCAGGAGGCCTGGAGAGAGACAGGGGTCTCTTTTGTCACCTCAGTCACACGGCTCATTGAGCGCCTGTTGGATTACAGGTATGTGTGTCTGAGTGAGACATGGAGACAGATAAGAAAAGCACTGAGCCTTTGAGTGTGACATTTATAGTGACGAAACAAATCCACTATTGGTAAAATGTGGAATGGGGATGTTGACTCTGTCTCTCTTACGCCGTCTCCCTCTCTCTTTCTGTCTGTATATTTGTGTGTTTAGGGAAAGCGTGAGAGCAGAGGAGGTGGAGAATAAGAGATTCTATGGCTCCATGAATCTTCTGGTAAGAAAGTCATTATCACACTACCATCATTGGTAGTACCAATGCACTGCATAATATGCTGTATGTACTATTGCATATTTAAATTTGGTAAAACATGATATTTTGAAACACTGTAGTCATATAATATTCATTGTCATGACTTTCCTGTGTAGAACTTCTACAAGTCTGAGGTGACCAAAGAGGATATGTACATTCGCTATATCCACAAGCTCTATGAGCTGCACCTGCAAGCAGAGAACTACACAGGTCAGACAGAGACTCAGTCTGTGATGGATGCATGTGAGAAATTAAAAGATGCATGTGAGAAATTAAAAGACGAATGCACAGGCCATTGTGTACAGTATGAATGTTTTTTTTTATGGAGATCTAATGTTTGTGTGTGTGTGTGTGTGTGCGTGTGTGCGTGCATGATTGTGCATGCGCGTGCATGTGTGTGTGCGGTTTGTGTGTTTGTGTATGTATGTGTGTGTTTGTGTGTGTGTGTGTGTGCGCATGTGCATATGGGTGCATGTGTGTGTGTGTGTGTGTGTGTGTGTGTGTGTGCATGCGTGTGTATGTGTTCAGAGGCGGCGTTCACGCTGCTGCTGTACTGGGAGCTGCTGCAGTGGGAGGAGCGTCCCCTGAGGGAGTTCCTGCACTACCCAGCCCAGAGCGAGTGGCAGCGCAAGGAGAGCCTCAGCAGGAAGGTCCTGCACTACTTTAACAAGGGCAAGGCAAGTGGCCAAGCACTAAACACACACACACACACACACAGAATCATGCTAAAACATACACAGAGACACACACACACACAGGCACACACAGACACAGAAGGAGAAAGTTAAAGAAATATGTCACCCTAGTCTATAATCCAAACCACACACACACTTTCATGATGGTAGATAAGATGATACGTGCCCTTAACAGTGTGAATCTAATAAAAGTGAAAAAATATTTTGTTGTTGAGGAGGCCTTGCCTATTCACTTCACTGACTGCTCCAGCTGTCTCATTGCCTGGGAAACAGTGCTGCTGGGGGCTCTCTGTGCTCAGGAAGCGGTGCTTCGCCAATATGACAATACAGTTCTCATTATTGGAGTTGTATGTGTACCAATGTGTTTGCTTGGTTTGCAGACATTTGCAGAGATGTACACTTACATTTCTGTGCATGAATTCACAAAGCACAACATGTGAATAAGAACATTTAGATGTTGTTATATAGTCTTAGCGTGGCACTTTCGGGAGCTATAACCCACTTTCAGTGAGTCATGCTAAGCTTGGCAAGAGATGGGGGTGTGATACTGTGTTATTGCACACCCAGAAAGAATATTTGTGTGTGTCATCTTATCTACCTCTGGGGTAAACGGCAAATAAGGTAGTGTCCCAAAATGGTGTACGCCTTACAAGTACCATTTTACATTAGCAAACATATGGTTGCATTGAGTCCTTGCTCACTATCTTGACCTGCTGTGGTTGTGTTTTTTTGTATACAGTGTTGGGAGTATGGGATCTCTCTTTGCCGGGAACTGGCGTTTCAGTACGAGACCTTATATGACTATCACAGCCTGAGCTGGATACGGGTAAGTAGGGTGGATTTGTGTCGTTTTTAGATCCCTACACAGCCATGTGTGTATCTGGGTGTTTGTGGGAGGGGGCGATGGGTATAATTACTGTTCCTGTTTTAATCCCTTTGGCAGAAAATGGAGGCTAGTTACTATGACAACATCATTGAGCAGCAGCGCTTGGAGCCAGAGTTCTTCAGGATGGGATTTTATGGACGCAAGTTCCCTTTCTTCCTCAGGGTTTGTACACACACACACACACACACACACACACACACACACACACACACACACACACACACACACACACACACACACACAGACAACATGTAAATATATTAAAATGTATTTGGAAAACAACCTAGAAAGATGACTTGGCAATGATGTACCTTAAATACCACAAGGTCAAACCTTATGTGAGTGAAAGCACTGTGATATTCTCAAGATTCTCAGAAATATACAGCTCTACTGTAGGTTTTAAAGGTCTTGGGATAAGCTCAGTATGTTAGAAGGTACATTTCTTGATAAAAACTGCATGTAAAAGAGAATTCTGTCCAAATTTGTATGTATGTGTGTATTCATAGTAGCCTGGCTGTTGCACCAAGCTAGTTGACGGAGCTTGGTCTGGCAAACCTCCCATAGACAGGAAGTTGTCAGAGGCAGAATTAACAGGCGTCTTTCAAATACCTCTGTGTACTGGACAGAGCTGCAACCAATCAGACCACTGAACGTTTTTCATTGGTGCCCAATTTTTCAGGCAAAGGAACGGCCGAAAAGAGGCAGGTTGGCCAGACTGACTTGAATGTGAAATTCAATGCAGTGTCACAGGCAGGCTCGTCTGTGGCTATATGCACAGCATATCTGTATGTATTAATGCACAGCATATATGTATGTGTTTGTGTGTGGCAGAATAAGGAGTTTGTTTGCCGTGGCTATGACTATGAGCGCTTGGAGGACTTCCAGCAGCGCATGCTGAATGAGTTTCCACAAGCCATAGCTATGCAGCACCCCAACCAACCAGACGACACCATTCTACAGAGCGACGCGCAGTGTATCCTCCCTACTCTCTGTAACATGGTGTAAATGTGTACCCATTAACCTGAATATGAATGTACAGTTGCAGGCAGACACTTTTCTCCAAAGCATATAACATGATACATACAACATGATAAAGCACCAAATTATAAACAAACAAAAAAAACTACTCGGCTAACAAAAAACAAAAACATCATAAGATATTACGTGGAAGTATAATCAATTACATGTACTTATATTGGATAAAATGTGATGAAGCTATTGTAATACATTTCAAACAATAAATAGTGGGTAATTAATTAGTAATTAATCAAAACTAACTGACCTGTACCCTGGCTGCACTAACTTGTTTATGCCTTTGCTTATGCTGTTTCCCTCTGCATATCTGTAGCTTGTTTATGTCCCCTATTGTAAGTCGCTTTGGGTAAAAGCATCTGCTAACTGTAATGTCATGTAATGTAATATGCACATTAATGTGTGCGTGGGAATAGGTATGTGTGTGTGTATGTGTCTGTGTCTGTATGTGTGTATATGTGCGTGTGTGTGTTTGTCCTTAACCTGCCTTTCAGATTTGCAGATCTTTGCTGTGACCCCCGTGTCTGAGCTGACCGAGGGCCCCCACTTGGACCGCGTGCCTGAGCGCATCAAGCGCTTCTACCGTTCCAACAACATCAGCCGCTTCCACTACGACCGGCCCTTCCACAAGGGGCCCAAGGACAGGGAAAACGAGTTCAGGGTAACTACTATGCATGTCACGTCTAAAACCAAGTGTATTCTATTTTCATGTGTCAGGGTTTGTGCACTATGCAAAACATTTTTATCTATTTAAGGCACAGATGCCGACTTTCCTTTGTCTAAAATCCAGTGTTAAAAATGCATAGTGGGAACTCTCTCTCTCTCTCTCTCTCTCTCTCTCTCTCTCTCTCTCTTTCTTTCAAACACACACACACACACTCACAAAAACACACACACTCGTTACACACACACACAAAGACATACCTAGCTAGTCTGACTTTAGCCATGGCCTTTCCTGAGATAAAGCACTAAAAATGGATTAGATGGCTCAGTGGAGTGCCCTGTTCTCATTCCTGAGAGTCGTGCACTATTAGAGAACTTGCTGCCCTCAAATTTTTTGAAGAATATTCTTTCTCAGCTGGGAGTTTAGCTGCCTGCAGGTAATTGTACGTTGTCATTCACAGTCTGTTATCTAGTTTTGCCTGTCTGTTTGCAGAGTTTGTGGATTGAGCGGACAACTCTGATTTTGTCACGTCCATTGCCCGGAATCTCACGGTGGTTTGAAGTGGAGAGGAGAGAAGTGGTGAGATATATACGTGTACCCGGTCATTCACACACACACACACACACACACACACACACACACACACACACACACACACACACACACACACACACACAAATACAGTACATGCACATACAGATGCACCCCAACGCTATGCTTAAAATGCATGGCCATGGACTGCCATTCATGCATATGTTTGTGTGTGTTTGTGTGTGTGTGTGTGTGGTAGGTGGAGGTCAGTCCATTGGAGAATGCCATATATGTGGTGGAGAACAAGAACCAGGAGCTGCGTACCCTGATTAGCCAGTACCAGCATCGCCACCACAACGGCAACATCAACCTGCTCAGCATGTGTCTCAACGGCGTGGTGGACGCCGCCGTCAACGGAGGCATCGCCCGCTACCAGGAGGTACGCATACACAGACAACTGCACCAAAGGATAGGGAAGGATGAACACTCCCACTGAGGTGCAGGCTAGGGCAGATGGCAACTTTTTTTTAATTTGTTGTAATTCCAATGTTTCGGTCCCGTGGCTTGGTCAAGTTTGAGAACCACAGGGCCGAAACATTGGAATAAAAAAAAAAAACAAAAAAAAAAACGAAAACATGCAATGCGGAGGGTGTGGACCCCATCCCTCTCTCACCCAATCATTTCCTGTTCAGTCTTTGCTGTCCTGTCACAATAAAACCAAATTTTGGGTTCCTGAACACTCTAATTTTGGGTGTGTAAACACATCAGCTGGTTCGAGATTAGGTGTAGGAATCGGCACAGTTCTCTGTTGATCTGAAAACACCTAGAGAGGCCTCGTGATGACTCCTAATAAAATAATTATTTTACTTATAAAGCATGCCCTATATGTTCCTCAAGCATATCTAATAGAATAGTGTCCCAGATACATGGTTTTGTCCAGATGTCCTACCATTTCTCCAGATAATGAGGAGGACCATAACTCATTTTATGACGAAGGCATAAAATCTATTTACTTTAGCTTGCAGTGTGACTGTACATTGCCTTGTATTTTATTTGCCCATGTCCAGCTTCAGGCAGTCTTTTCATGAAAAATCACCATGAGCTCTAAGATGGCACAGTGTACCTGAGGCTGTCTGCATTCAGTGCAAAACAGGGATCGAAGGATTGAGGTCTGTTAAAAATGAACTATATGTTTACTGATATTTATGTAAAATGATATGTATCTCTCTCTCTTTCTTGCACAGGCCTTCTTTGATAAAGATTTTATCAGTAGTCACCCTGAGGAGGGAGAAAAAATAACACAGCTGAAGGAACTGATGCAGGAACAGGTACACACACACACACACACACACACACACACACAGCATTTACAAACAATATTGATGTTATACCTCCACTGGGGTATATACTGTATGTTGGCATGCACATGATAACAGATGTGGTACTGCTTTTTTGCAGGTGCACATTTTAGGTGTGGGGTTGTCCCTCCATGAGAAGCTGGTGCACCCAGAAATGCGTCCCCTTCACAAAAAGCTGATTGATCAGTTCCATGTCATGAGGAACAGTCTATACCATGTAAGCTTAAACCCCAACTACATTTGAAAATATATCCATGGGAGAGTACAGACTGTATATCAATCTGTTTATGTGTGTGTGTGTGTGTGTGTGTGTGTGTGTGTGTGTGTGTGTGTGTGTGTGTGTGTGTGTGTGTGTGTGTGTGTTTATTCATGCTGCAGGGTGTCGCTGCTATTGATAGGCTAAGTCCTGCCTGCTCAGGGATACGCAGTATTGTCACACAAAGCCCTGAGAGCAGCAGACTCATACACAGAAACAGGCGAGTCTCTCTCTCTCTCTCTCTCTCTCTCTCTCTCTCTCTCTCTCTCTCTCTCTCTCTCTCACTTAGACACCCCCCCCACACACACACACATGCACACACACACACACACACACACACACACACACACACACACACACACACACACACACACACACACACACACACACACACAAACACACAGACACACACACACATACACACAGCCCTGAGAGCAGTAGACTCATACTCAGAAACAGGCAAGTCTCTCTCTCTCTCTGTTCCCTCCCAAACAACACACACAGACACACACACATATATATATATATATATATATATGTTTCATACGATGCCCTTGCCTGTATGTGCAGTCCTCTGCAGGGCTCTCTGCGTCTGACGGGGGAGGTGGGGCCTCTGATGGTTCTGACGGACGGACTGATAGAGCACACAGAAGAGACCTCCCACATGCAGGTTTGCCTTCTACACACATTTTTTCTCCTTCATGCAGCTATGTCTTCCATGAATGTGTGTCTGTGAAAATTCTTATTTATCCATGTCATGGCAGTCAAAAGAGCTAATTTGTAAGCAACTGCACTTCTTTTGGAGCTTTAAGTTACTCCAGTTATTTGTTACTTTCAACTTAGCTCTTTTGACCTTTATTGATGTACTTCCTGTCTCCTTAAACTAATGGATAGCAAGTGTATGAATCAGGAACCTGGTAGGTGTGCTTATCTGCTTAGTGTTTGGTAATTGTAAACTCATTCTGTGCTCACTCTCTTCTCAGCCAAGCCCATCCTCCTCAAGTCTGAGTTCCATTCGATCCTCTTCTTCTCAGATCATCAACTCTGCCCCTTCCAGCACCAGAGGTGAGTAGGGGGATGGGGTGCAGCAGTAAAATCAGCAGGGGCAACTCGTAATGGAAGCCAAAGGAAAACCCAGCTTCCTCGGAATTAAAAACATACTGACGATAATATAACAAATCAATATTCATTGCTAAAATACTGCAGCTAAGCTTTCTAGGTTCTATATAGATATGTGTATCTTGTACATTGTATTTTAGATACAATGGGACTGATTAAAAACACAGTTCTAACATGTTAAATTTCTGCCCCATTTTCTTGTGTACAAGCTTGCGCTTGGGGAATAGCATAGAATAGCCATAGGTAACGTAGGCTACTGCTGTGACGTCACCAAGAGAAGCCAGGTTTAGTTAACGCACATTTGGCTTCAATGCCTTCTTTTTCTAGTGAGAAAACAGTTAGGAGAATCAACCAATCAGATGTGGCTGCCATACTGGACTCTGTACAATGCGACAAACAAAAAAACTTCCTGTGGGTGTGTAAGGGAATCTGGCGAAAGTTGGCTTCCACGAAATTTGACTCTAACTTGCGAGTGGGCCTTATAATAAACCCACCCAAAGTTGTTGTTCTCCAATCATTATTACATTACACTTAGCAATCAGTATCAGATATGCAGATGTACTTTTTTTTCAGATGAGAAAGCTCGTACTCCCGGCCAAGGCTTCAGTCAGTCATTGAATCCCGCTATTCAGAGACAGTGCCAAGAGTTATTACAATAGAGAACAACGTTGATTTTTTTTGCAAAATGATTTCATGAAGTTGCCATTTGAGCAACAACTTCAGGTAAAGGAGATGATGTTGTAATTATTCAAAAAAACACCAATAAGGGCAGAATGTTTATTACAACAACAGTTTATTAAAACCTAGTGGTTGACTGCTAGCACGACTACAGCAAACTGCGGTTTTATGAATTTCGGATGACCGCCAGAGGCGGTGCTTAAACCACCTGGATGTTCATCACATGCACATGCAGTTCAAGTGTATATACCAACAAAGTCGCTTGCGACAGGGGTGACATATGCCCCTGCATCGGTACTTAAGGTACGTTCACCACGGAAGCGTTCTCCTGACAGTCTTCTCGTCAGCCTTCCGAGTGACAGCCAAGGTCTGGCGGTCATCCGAAATTCATAGAACCATGGTTACATACATAACCATCGTTCTATTTAATTTCTCCTGACCGTCAGAGGGGGTGCTTAAAGCACCTGGATGACTAATACCAACAGGGTCACAAGGAAGACCAACTTACCTATGACCTATGAACAGTTGGAAAGGGTGGCTGTGGCCAGTGGATTGTGCATGGCCACATTAACCCTATAAAACCTTGCAAATGTGCAAGTCGAGACCCATGAGACCACAGATATCGGATAGTGGAACTCCACTCCGCCCATGATGCAGCCACACCCCGAGTGGAGTGGCCTCGGATGTGGGGAGGGACTGGGAGGCTGCTGTTAGGGTAAGCATGGCTAATGGCCTCCACGATCCAATTCGACAGCCTCTGCTTGGACAATGGTTGGCCCCACCTATGTCCAGTGTGGCAAACAGTGCATCCGACTGCCGAAATGCAGCAGTCGCTTCAATGTATGCCCTCAGTGCTCTAACTGGGCACAGAGGGACATTACTTTGCCCCTGCCCATTCTCCTCAGGCAGTGGTCTGAAAGTCTCCAGGCTGAGGGGTTGATGGTTGCTGAGGGTTAGGCCACAATGTTACACCTGTGCCATCAGGGTTCCATCGTAAGCACTCCTGACCGATAGACAGGGTGTGTAGTTCACCCGATCTCTTAGCCAATGCCATGGCCAAAAGAAATGCAGTTTTTTAAGAGAGCCATTTGAGCTCTGACCCCTGCAGAGGTTCAAATGGGGGTTGACACAGTGCTGTATTGGACTGCGTTGAGGAGGTCTTATGCGCTAAGCACCTTTAAGAAAGCGGCTGACCAGTGTGTGGGATCCCAAAGTCAGCCCATGCACTGCGGATATAGCCGCTATATACACCTTGATGATGGAGGGTGCAAGGCCCTCTTTCAGACGAGACTGTAAAAAGGTAAGAATCACCGATATTGGGCAACATGTCGGTTCCTGATGGCGTGCTTGGCACCATCTCACAAAGACCTTCCATCTATTAGCATAGAGCGCATTGGTGGAAGGTGCACGGGAGCACTGGATGGTCCACACAACTGTTGGCTCACATGCCGCTAGCAGTGGGTCTGGCCCTGCAGAGGCCACACCCACAGTTGCAACCGTGCTGGGTTCGGGTGCCAGATCTGACCCCCCAGCTGTGAGAGGATGTCCGTCCGTGCAGGGAGACACCAAGGCTCCCCGTTCAGCAACCTGTGCAGGGTAGGGAACCAGATTCTCCCCGGCCAATTGGGAGCTACTAACAGCACCCTGTGATCCTCCTGGAGGATCCTCTCGAGAGTGGGCAGAATGAGCGGGAGTGGCGGGAAAGGTCTTGGCCAAAGGGGCTCGACACTTCTCTCAGTGAAAACCACAGGGGACAATGTGTCGTGGCTTGGGAGGCAAAAAACTTCTGCTTTGCCGTATTGCAGCCAAATGCTCTGCACTACTTCCGCGTGCAGCCTCCACTCCCCAGGGTCGGGATTCTGTCGCGACAGAAAATCCACAGCATTGTTCTTCACGCCCGGTAAATGCATTGCCCTCAGGCTCAACAGACGAGGGTAAGCCCATGACAGTAGTCGCTGAGTGAGCCTCAGGGATGGTAGTGACCTGGTGCTGCCCTGGGGGTTGATATGATAGACCACAGATGTATTGTCGGTCCTTATCAGGACATGCTGACCAGCTAAAACTGGTAGGAAATGTTTCAATGCGAGGAAGACAGCACGTAGCTCTAACACATTGATGTGTTGTCCCTGCTGTTGCGGACCCCATACACCCTGGGAAGACCTGCACTGCCACACTGTGCCCCATCCGACCAGCGATGCTAAATGCTTACATCCCGTCCAGAACGCTGCGATCCTCCAATACGAACCGCCTGGCCGTACCCTCTCCCAAGACAAAGCGAGGTCACTCCAAACTTTTCTCGGTTGTTGTCCCTCAGTTGTGGAACAACCTACCAGTCCCTACAAGAGCAGCAACTTCCCTCTCGACCTTCAAAAAGCTCGTGAAGACCCTTCTTTTCCGAGACTGCTTAACAAAACCAAATTCTACTAACCCTCTCTTTACATAGGTACCTTCGATGTTCTCTACACATCTGTTTGCTATTATGTCCTCCTTTTGTAAGTCGCTTTGGATAAAAGCGTTGCAACTGGCAGTGAATGGAAAAGTGCAGAGGGCCCTCCTGCAGGGCTCTGAGAGTGGTGACTGAGCCAACCATATCTGACGCCTGGCAAGAGTTAAGGAAGACATTAGTCTGCCCAGCTCCCTGGATATAAAAGCAAAATCGAGGCCTCACTGTGGCTTTGCAGTGATTGGTCTGCTCTAGAAGACTGTAGGGCCTGAGACTGGGCCTGGACTTTTAACTTCTCTTTTTCGCTTTGGTCGCACAGTTCTCTTCGCTGCCGGTGAATTTCGCTTTGTTCGCCCAATTCGCCGACTCTCCATAGAGAAATAATGACTTCCGTCGCTCTGGTCGCTTTGGTCGCTTCTGGTGTGAACGTACAGTTACACTCAAAACAAAACAGAACTTATTAGATCGCTATAAGGCGAGAAACACCCATACAACTGTGGTGAAAATCAAACATGCAATTAGAAGTTGCTATCTGCCGAAGTCAGAGCGAAATCACTCATAATCGGCTTAACTGAAAATATTTACTTACCTTAAAGCTTTGAGACAACACACTTAACCAAATGGCAAATCGCAGTCTTAAGAGGGCGAAAACACAGCTCCAACCCGTTAAGGGTTTGTAAGACTCCAGGCGATTGCTCTTAGCAAGAATAATACACCTCGAAAAGAAACCTGCTTTTACGCGAGAAGATGCAAGAGATCGCTTCGTGAACGTACCTTAAGTACCGGTGCAGGGGCATACGTCTCCCCTGTCGCAAGCGACACTCGAACTGCATGTGACCACCTCTGGCAGTCAGGAGAAATGAAAGAGAACTAAGTGTTCTAAATGTCTGAGTTGGAGGCCAGAGTGGAAGAATAAAATGAGACGATGATTACTAACATTAATAACTTTATTGATTAAGTTCAATTTGTTTATTTACAACTGTAGGCTCTGTCGTTGACCTCTTTTTCCTCACTTCTCCAGGATCCCCCTCACTTCCAGACAAGACCAAGAGCAGCCGAGAGCTGCTGATGCTGCTACCGCCTCACAGGGAGAGACCCAACAGTGCCAACTACTACAGCACCGCTGCTGACAACACACAGGTACAACACCCAGGCCTCACAGCAGCTCACACACTTAGTGCTGATATGCATATTGCCTTAGTGTTAATATGCACCTCAAGGAGGATGGGGATGAAGACATTAGACCTGACATGTAAAGTAATAATGCTACCCATCTATTTTGCCAAAATGTTCAGTCTCCAGACTAACTCTAAAAGTTTATTATCATGATATAACATTCAGAGACAGCTTAAATGAAAGTTGATAAGGATTCTGTTTTTAACTTGAGGTGTAATGTAATGCCTTGCTCTTGTTCACAGACAAATAATGTTCAACGTGGCCTACAGCAGCAAGGCAGTCCCTGTAAGCCATGTGGTGATCGTCACACTGGATTCCCAGACAGAGGTGAGTGATAGCAGTGCACATCTCACACTGATCTTATGGGCAGTCATGGGCTAGCAGTTCAGTAGTTGGACCTGCAGCCAAAGTGTCACAGGTTCAAGGGGGGTGGGGGGTGGGGGGGTGGAGTGAATGACCAGCGCTCTACTCCATCCTCCCTCCCTCCATCATCCCCACATACTGCTCCCCAGGTTGTCATGGCTGCCCCCTGCTCACATAGGTGATGGCTGAAATGCAGAGATTGAATTTCATAGTGTGCACTGTGTTGTGGTGTGCTGTTGTGTGATCACAATGACAAATGGGAATCACTTTAAACTCTGTCAATAGACAGTTTTCCTATATTTTACAAATTGTAACTTCAAAAAAATTCTATTGACAGTGTTTAATGACCTCTTCAATATCAAATAGGAATCACTTCACTTCTCTGAGTCAGTTCCAGTCAGTCCCCCTGCAGTACTCATGAGGTCTTCCTCCTAGCAGGATTCCCAGCAACCCCCAGCAGCTGGAGCCTGGATGGGTCGGAGGGGAGAGAGCCGGGCCTCAACCTGCAGAACCCAGGGAGTCTCATCGCCCCCATGTTACCACCACGCAACTTCCCACAGGGTAGGAGACTAAATACACTCACCTTGATTGGCTTCACCATCCCAGAGATGCACCTTGCAGCAGGAATACATTCTGTGGTCTGATGACAACAAAGATGGTGGATGGGCCAAGATACTTCATGGTAGTTCATGTCTATGGGAGCAAAGTGGGGATCATTTCGAGGCTGCATAGGGGTGCTTTTGACGTGCTTGGCTCTGGTAGCTACAAAATAATCCCGGTGCACACCTGAATTGAAGTTGATTTTCTCTGTAGTGAAGTCATTCTATCACAGCATTTTCCTTAAATGGGCAGGGGCTTTGGAGATCATGGTACCGTGTCTGAAATGCGTGTGCATTGCTCAGAAAAATAAGGTTTTTAAATATTCTGGCTTGTCTTCTTCTTGGCTTAACTATCATGTCAACTATCATGTCAACTATCATATCAATCATGACAGCTTCAGACGAGATGGCTGCCAATGACAGGATTTCAGCCATATGCTCAACACTATTGTTTCTCATTCATTTTATTGGTCTAGAACCCAGATTCTCTAATGTTTTCTTCAAGTGACAAATTGTATTGGCATCCAGAGTCCAAAGAGTATTTTAACTGTATTACAATTTTGAGACTCAAGTCCTGCCATTATTTGTCTCTTTTTAGGTCACTTTCTGATGCACTTTGATGCTTTTCAACAACATATGAATGATATTCCCCCTGCTCTACCAATGCGCTCCATCCGAAAGGTATGCTAAATGCATTTAGTTCACAATAACTTGCAGTAACACAGAGGAAGTCAACTGTGCTTCTGTTTTGTTTATCTCAGTCTCCCTTGAATTCTTTCCATCCACCTACTGTGTAATATTTAATTTATTGGTGTAACAATACTGTGCAATATCTGTATGCTGTGAAATATCATAACTTTCTTTGTCCAGTATCCACTACACACCCCACACAATCATTAGTGTGCAATATTAATTCATGTGCAGTAACTCTGTATAATTAATGCGCAATATCACTGTTTATAAAACCTCATATATTACTTTTGCCTCTGTGCACCCTACCCCCTCTTTATATCATACATGTCTGCACTGGAGAAGGAGTTGCTTTCAATCTCACTGACTACGTTTACATGCACTTAAGTATCCCGAATATGATCAGGATATTAAGTATCCTGGCTTTGCGTTTGCGCATGTAAACACCTTTTCCCGACTTCAGTATCCCGAATAAGCCCTTATTCCGGTTTCTGAGATATCAGGATATACTAGGTGGAGTACTCCCAAAGAAACTGGGATACTGTGACGTGTAAATACTGTACGTGGTTGTCTGTACCTGGAAAAGTCATGGAATTTTAGAACACTGTAGTTGCGTTAGGGAGAAACTGTTATCACTGGCCTTTGGAGTCGTCAATAAATGCATTGACAGTATTTTGAATGTTAAACATGTCATATTTAGACACATATCTACACACTTAAGGTGCCGCGAAGTCAGGGAAAATTCACTTTAGGTCATGGAAAAAGTCATGAAAAAGTTTTGAAATTCTGTCAGTGAAAAAGAGTGGGAACCCTGACTGTACCTTATCCCGAATACTGAAGGTTCTGACAGCGTTGTCTGCCCACGTAACAAGTGTAACAAGTGTCACACCCCTGACAAAAGTGGCAACATTGTGGCAGCTAAGTCATCAACACACTTTTGGAGCGATGTAGAGACAGAATACTGTTTACTTTATATACCAAAGTGGCAGCATTTTCACTAAGGTATAAGACTAGTAAATGCTAGTAAATGCTAATTTTTAAACGCAGGTAACCTGGTGGTTGGTAACCAGGTTAAACGGATGTAGAGAGAATGCTGTAATGGAACATTGTAACAAGAAATCAGGATACTAGTGTTTTTTATGTAAACCGGGATATCAATAACCTGATTACTCTGCGTTCATGTAAACACCTTATCCCGAATTTGATCAAAACTGGGATAAGCCTCATAATTGGGTACTTAAGTGCATGTAAACGCAGTCATTGTACATGTGTATAGTGACATCAAAAGGCATTCTATTCTATTCTATTCTATTCTATTCTATTCTATTCTATTCTATTCTATTCTATTCTATTCTATTCTATTCTATTCTAGTCTCCTCTGCATCCAATCCCTGGCTCTCCGCCCAGTCCCCTGTCAGTGCTGGGAGGCAGCAACTCCACCCTATCAGGCAGTGCCAGCAGCGGGGTCTCGTCCCTGAGTGAGAGCATCTTCAGCCACTCAGATCCCCCAAGCCGGCCGGAGCAGCTGGACCCCGCCCCCCACATCCCACCCACCCACTACTGGAGCCCCGAGGACCCCGTGCCGCCCGCTGCCTACCTGCACGTACACTACGGCTCCGCCCAGGACCACCCGCACTACCCCCACGGCCACACCCCCGCAGAGCCCGACAGTCTACAGGACCCCTCCGGCTCCGGCTCCACCCGGCCCCTATGCCCAGAGCTGCCGCACTCTGCAGGTGGTGGCGCCACTTTTCTGCGCCGGCCCGTCGGTGCGCCTACGCTACCTCCTAAGCCCTGCATGCGCGTGGTGGGAGGAGCGGCGGTGGGCAGTGAGGAGGAGGCCGGGAGCGGCGGTGGGGTTGGGGGAGGTGGAGGTGGGGGAGGAGGAGGCGTCCAGCCTGTGCCACTGCCCCGCAGGATCTTCCCTCCTCCGCACAGTCAGCGCGAGCTTCACCGAGCGGCCTGGGAGCAGCGCATCCGCGAGGAGCAGGAGGAGAGCACCGGCTGAGGTGGCGCGAGGAGGAGGGGGAAAGGAGGACAGGACAGAGAGGCCGGGGAAGGACAGGAGCACAGTGATGGAGGAGGCCTGCGGCTGGAGGGCAATCAGGAAGGGAAGGGGTCCCGGGGGGGAGAGAGGGCAGGGCCTGTGCGGACCTGTGTTCAGGATGTTTGGTGGGAGTTTCTCAGGAGGGGATGCGGGCGGCGGGCGGGCCGGATTGGTTTATAAATATTCTCTGAGAAGCTGCTTTCATTGAATAGCTCTCATCTTTTGCCTCTCCACCATAAATCCTCACGAGACTGTAATAATCATAAACCCCACCCACCCAATCTGTAGAGATATAGCTCTTGAGCACACTGTTTTTTGTACAGCTAGTCCTTTAGCATGCTTGTTTGTTTTTACACTTGAATGTTTTGTGAAGTGAAACACAAAATAACGCCTGCCTCTTCACTTTGCCCATTTCCTTCTGCCACAACTGATTATCAGGGTCAAGCACAGGGTTGACAGAACGGTTAGATGGCAACAAGATGAGAAGTTAGGTTGTTTGGATGTTTAGGAGGAGTTAGGAGGACTTTGAGCATGGATTAAAGGGCAAACATTTCAAATGACATATCAAGTCAACAAAGGAAAGGGAAATGGGCTTTTTGGTGGTTGGTGGCTGGTTTGGTGTCGATTTGGAACAATCTGTGTGTATTGGTTAGGGTGAGAGTAGGGCTTGGGGGAACTGCTGTGAGTTGTGTATAATGTGTAGGTGAATATGAGGCAAAGTAGCCAACACAAGCTATGGATGCTCACATGGTGTGACGGTCACATGTGGTCTGTAGCTGTAATCTGCTACTCTTTACATGACCTAAAACAAATATTGTTACAAATTAACACCTACTCATCTAGTAATCTTCCCAGGATTCACACAAGCAGTTCAACAATGACACTAGTTCCTCACCCACACAATCTGCTTTTGAAAGTGTTGTTTACTCTCATTCATGTTAGCACCTTGTTTTTCTGGAAATTATCTCCAGATTGAAAATAAATATTTGCACAAATGTTCACTATTCCACAAACTGTATTTTAGAGATGAACTCCGTCTTCACACAAACACTGGTAAAGTGTATCATATGAACCATGATAAATATTTTAGCAATATCACAATACCCAGGGTATGTGGATGTCAAGAAAGGACCAGTACTTCGTATGGATTCAACAGGACTGAAATAGTGACATCCTGCATGATAGGCTGTTTTCCATTGCTTGGTTTAGATATTTTAAGAATATTTGCAAACACCCAAGGGGATATTCCTCTTTCAGCATCATCTTACCCTGACCAGTCTTAAACTTAAAACTGTACTTACTGTTGGCATTTCCCAAGTCTCTCATGGGCTCTATGTGAAAACGTTCCCGTGTGTGTGCATGTATGTGTGCACGTGA
This sequence comes from Coilia nasus, assembly GCA_027475355.1. Taxonomy (NCBI): domain Eukaryota; kingdom Metazoa; phylum Chordata; class Actinopteri; order Clupeiformes; family Engraulidae; genus Coilia; species Coilia nasus. Next base: position 3,963,731 of record CM050216.1, on the reverse strand, counting down.
ACACGTGACTGCATGTGTGGCGCAAATGGGACCACCAGTACCTGTCACAAGTGTTCTTCACTCACTCACACATACATGCATACACACACCCAGCTCTAAATACCAAAATGCCTCCTGGCCTTAACTGCATTTCCATCCAGTTCACTCTTCATATTATCATGATGTCATCATTCTTGGCCAGCCAGCTTGGATTTGCCCATAGTGATAACAATGCATCTGCCACTAAGAGATGGGTCCACCCCCCAATCATCACATAGAGATAGGAGAAGTTTTCACATGTTCCTTCCTGCCTTGTTGAAAGCATCATGCTTTCTGTCAATGATATCTGTGTTTGGTTCTTCTCAGTGTGATGAGAAGTGTAGTTGAAATGTTGCTGTGCATACTGTATGCTTGCCCAACCCAAGCTCTGGCTATCCCCCTTTGCATTAGAATCATAGGAGAGACTATTCTGATCTATCAGAGTGGGCGGATACACTCTGTTGAGTTTGTGTTTTGAGTTCTGCACTGGAGTTCTGAATAATGTCACTTCACACATTAATGTGGTTCACTTGAGGACTGATGTGAAGGGGTTTTCTGTTAGGGTGGTGGTGGTGTTGGTAGGGGATGGGATCTCCCTCAGACAGAGCCATGTTAGTGCGCCTTGCTGTTTTACATAAAAAGTATTATTCTGTGTCCAGGAGACTCTTATTTTTGTATTTCGGGACACCAGCAAAGGTGTTCAGTGGTTGAACTTTGTGTATGTATGGAGTGAAAGTTTTTTGGCAGAAGTTTGATAAATTAGAGAGTGCATTATGGGAAAAGGCATGAGCTCAAAGAGATAACAGGAAAGAGGATGTTTCAAGTGACCTCAGAATCGAATCTGTCTTTGTTCTGTGTAAATAGTCCCTAATGCTGTCAATATCAATGTTTAAAATGGACAAAATGATTAGAATTGACATAATTAGATCTTCAGTAATTTATATACTGGAACATGTGCTATCTTGTACATATTGTGTCTGCATGAAAAAAAAAACATTGTTCTGAGTCATAATTCAAAACTCTTTTTTATCAGTATCTGATACCTCATACTAGCCTGGCAGATCTTTGAACATTTTAGCACAATCTCAATCATGGCTCATGTATACTCAACAAAATTACATTCCAGTTGGGGTTGTAAAGGATTTTTGACATTTATAAAATCCTCCGCTATCAGTTATTGACCTACACCTGCCATTGTGTTTGTGTAAAAGGCAGTTGTCCCTTCTGACACTTTAAAAAAACAGGACTATCAAATTGTACCACACATATCCTGTTACAGACATTTTTAAGGCAGTTATCACCTTTTACTTGCTGCAGTGATAAATTATGTTTTAATTTCTACAGCACTTTTACAAAAGGCAGTGGACCTCATCTTCAAATTGTGTACACTCAAGTATGTGTATGTTGTGTGGAATTCATTGGTTTTCTTCAGAGTAAAATTTGTTCTTGCAAAATTAAAATAGACTCAGCCCATTCATACGCAAACATGTACTGTCCATTCACAATTATAATTATACAACCTGCTTGTAACTCAATTATGTTGAATAAAAATCCTTCAAAATAGCACATTATTGTTCTGTGTCTATGTTGTGACTGTTTTTGTGACTCCAATCTGTGGTATACAAACAAACATCACTTTATTTTTCTACACAACTTGGTCATCCATTCATTACATTACATTACACTTAGCTGATGCTCTTATCCAGAGTGACTTACAGATATTTACAGGATTTCAGTTACAGTCCCTGGAGCAGTGTGGGGTAGGATGCGTTGCTCAAGAACATCTCAGCCATGGGTAGGGCGGGATTTGAACCTTCCGATCGCAAGACCAACTCCCTAACCACTAGGCCACAGCTGCCCACTCAGTAGTCAGTATTCAGTAGTATACCCTGCTAGTTTGTTATACATACTGTTGAAATAATATATATTATTAGCAACTAAATAAGGACACTGAATTTGCTTAGTTTCTAAATGGGGTACAGTTCTGTATTACCAGTTGTACAACTGCATATCTATGCAATTTAACAAGCATATAGAAAGTCAAAGAATTGTACATAATACAAAGTTAGGACACACAACAGTGTTATTATACAAATAATGCAATTTATTGAAGTTTCAGATAAAAGCCTTTTCTTTTATAAAAACATTCATGGGAACAGGTAGAACAAACAAAGCCGTGATTGTGTGTAACCCAGAATGCGCCAGTGCCTTCGGGGTTGTATCAGAGTCCCAAGGCCTTGTGGTTCTTCCATAGCCATGTATGATAGTCATTTAGCTTATGGTCATCAGGAGTCACCTGCAACAACATGGTTAGGTAAAGTATGCTTGTTGTCTTTTACATATTTGCTCAAACTACTTGATGCCACAAGAGGGCAGTATGTTGGCCGTTGGGTGTGTGTTAAAAAGTGCTTCCATTACCTGTTTCCACTCTTCAATGCAGAAGATGCGGTAGGAGTCGTTGCCATACTTGCCGATTCCATGCAGCTCAATGGGATACCTCCATGTCTTGGACAGGTACTCATCTGAAAAAATGAGGCATGTTGGAGCATGAAAACAAGGGGAGGTTGTGATGTCTATTTCTGCTTAAGGCATTTGATGATGGTTACAGTTACAGTATGTCACAAGATCTGGCAAAATGACTCATGGCCAAACCATCTGGCAGAGTGACCCAAAATTCAAAACTGAGATTTGTGCACCATTGGAAAGACAGAATAATACACTTTTAAATGACTCTTGGCTAAAGTTATACCTTAAACAGTTGTCAAGATAGAGCCATTTGAACCATTGCATCCAATTTAAAACCTAAGCAAATCATGTTTATTTTGGACATTATTATGAAGCTATACAGAGAGCTACTGGTAACTATAGTTTTGCTGTGAGCATCTGTGCTCCCTTAACTCAAGGAGAGCACCTAATACAACTGATGGTTGCGAATGTTTTGGGTCTCAGCGTTTATTGCCTTCATCAGCGATGATGGGCTGAGACCCAAAACATTTGTTTCCATGCACTGCCTGTATTATTTTCGGCTTATTCAGTAAAATACAGTTTCTGCAACTATTCAGCCCCTGTGTGCGTGCTCTACTTTTCTCACAATTCTACTTTTTGTACTTTTTCAATGTTTTTTGAAAACATTGACATAGGCGCACACACCACTTGCACTTCCCTCACCTCATGTATAGTTGACATGAGCACTGAACATTTGATTTGTGGTTCTATGTGCATAATCTCACCAGAGAAGCGGATGAGAGTTTTGGCTCGAAGAATGTTGAGGCCCAGGGGCTGAAGCAGATTGGCTAGAGGTATCCAGTCACTCCTCCTGGTCACCTCTGCAGTCGGGAAGCGGTCAAAAAACTGCCACAGCACTGGCAGTGCCATTTTACCTGCATGCACAGCACACCTTATTTAAAATTCCAATGTGGATACAGATATTTAAAAAAGTGTGCATGAAAAGTGCTTTAACTTACACCTAACATAAATGTTTTCGCATTTTTAAGTCTTAGGAAACTCACTACACAACATTTATGCATGTAACTGTATTAAAAAAACATGACGGTATGCACACTGCATGTGTTATAAGTATAAAGTTTACCACTGGTCTTGTTGAGGAAAATTGTTGCTACTAAGAGTTTCCATGGGTCGTGGAAGAGCGTTTCTTGTACGAGATTAAATGGTGATCGAGGAGGGGTCCACTTCTTGAATGCTTTTCGCCTAGGGGGGCTCAGGCCTATAGAAAACACAAATAACATGTCCTCTCCTATATTTCACTATCGCAATGAATGTTTACACATATAGCATGTATTAATATGCAAGATCTCTTACTGTCTTTAATAGACTTCCCACTGAAGTAAGGACTTGTCTTGCGCTTCTCTGCAGTCAGACTTGCCTCTGGGCAGCAACAACAAAGATACACAAACATTTCACTGATCAGTGATGCAGAAAAATATTTTTGGATTATTACAGTTACTTAATGTATATTTCTCTCATATACTTTGTAGTGATGTGGTTTATAAAGGAAATGCTCACTGCTGCTTCTGGTGGGAGAGAGGCATTCTGATTCTGCAGTGCTCTGTGAGACCTGCAGCATCTCCTGCGCATCAGTGTGCTTATCTGTCTGTTCCTTTCTGAGATCCTGCTTTTTCTCCTGAAGGGACTCCAAATTTCCTTTTTTTCTTGAGCCATTTTCCTGTCCATCATCCTCTCCATCACTCTCAGAAGGAGACTGTACACTTACACTTGGTACTGACGTCTTAAGACCACCAGTGTTTTCCAGGCTGCTATTATGAACAGCAGGATCCTCCACATTTTGTTCTAGGATGCTCTCTGTTGCTTCTGTGTGGCTTTCCTCTGTGCTGTCACTCTCCTTTCCTTTGTCATCTTGTGTGTGTATCGCTGAACTATTCAGCTCAGAAGAGAAATACTGAGAAGCTCCACAAATCAGTTCACAATCTTGCCGTTTTCTGGTACGGGTCCCCCTTTGTCTCCTTGCTGGAGCTGGGCTTCTACCAGTCAAAGATACTGCAAAACTAAACTCCTCAAGCTGCAGAAGTCCACTGTCCTTCTGTGAAAGCAGGTACTCTTGCAGAGATGCCCTGGATCTAAACCGCTTCCCCTGTGGACTACAGAAACATAATCATTTGGGCAGTATTGTTGACATTAGTACAGACATTGATTGCAGAATTGTTGAATGGCCGTCTGTTCAATGTCTCCAGACAAAAACCCCATTACAACAGGATGTTATTGGTAAGGTCATGAAAACTAGTTAGGTGAATCAGAACTTTTATACTGTAGTGGTTAAGGGGAAGTAGGGCACCTATCCATACCAAATGACCTTAAAAACAATGCGTTTGCACTCACTGCCTGTCCATACCTTATAATGTACACATCCGATTTCCCTGCACTTTTGCCCCCTCTGCGCTGTCTCACTTCTCGGGTCCAGCCCAGAGGTAGATCAGGGGTTTTCACTTCAGCTTCAGCCAATCGCTCCTCTACTTTTGCATTCAAAACATCTTCAGCGGTCATCGTTAGATTAACAACCTTTTCCGAATTAGGAGATCAGCAGGGTTGGCTTAATAGGTATTTCATACTAAGCTTGGTTGGGAACGTAGGGAAAACAGACAGAGTGCCTACCTACCTACGCCTGTATGGGTGTGATTTTTCTTCAAACGCATGAAACGTTAGCTATTACATCAGGCATACATAATGTACACGAAATTAGCGTTGCAGTAGTAACATGAGCAATTAGCGATGTAGGTTGAAGCAGCTCCAACTCCAACTCAGGCAGTTTCCCTACTTCCTATGCACCTCACGGGTTACGGAAGCGGCTGGTTGTGCGCATGCTCGCTTCACTGTCATGTAAACAGACCATTTGGCTAGCAACCTAGCTAGCAACACTTGGACCACTAACATATTATAAAAACCATCCGTTATCTAGCCTAGTTAATTGAACTGAAACGATGAGAGCAGTTCCAACATGGATAGATAAAGTACACGACCGCGACAAGGTTGAGCAATGGTATGAACAATAACACTTATTACAGTAGGATTTTTGTGTTGCTAACATTGACCACAGTTAGCTAACGTTATGTTATGGGAAGGTGGATAGCAACGGCGGTTACTATGTAAACTAGTAGAGGATATGGCATACGAAAGCTAACTTAGCTGGATAGGTTATTCAACTGTGCGACAAACAGGTGTGTTTAAGAACACATCAATCGGCTTTTATTTATATGATGTTTTATAAATAATAAACGTATATCTACTGATTACAAAATGCTGATGACCAACGTTAGCTAGTTAGTGATAGATTTAGCTAGACAAGTTACAGTATGCTGCAGACTACTGGCATCTTGCATTTGCCATCTCACAGTGAGAATTTGTTAGCCAGGGAAGGTATTATCATCCAACTCTCGGTGTTTAAAATCCCACCGAAAATCTATTCAGCATATACTTAGTTTTGTTTATGTGTGTGTGTTATGTTCTGTTTTGCACCGAAACTCCCAGCAAAATGTGCATATCAGAGCAGAATGATGACTTTGATGATGTGTTATGGGTCATTCCGTGTCAAATCGAACAATGGCCGACAGTCACCCTCTCCAAAAAATCTGAAAAAAATCACAGCTGTTTGTACATCCAACCTATGTATAAATCTTAAATATTAAGTCTGTATCACTAATAGCTCCAAAACTACAGCCCTTTGAAATTTCAGGTCATTTTGGGAATTCAATTGGGTGAACAAGCCTTTTGCTTAACTTCCGACATTGCTGGCTCTTTTAGTATTCCACACACATTAGTGTAACTATGTGAAAAGAGATTCATAGATTCAATATGTGAAATGACACCACCACTTTTGAGGGCTTCTCGTTCAAAAAGTATGGCACACAAATTTATCAGATTATTTTTCCCAGTCTTATACGGATTATAATGTCATGCCTATGCATTAACCTTTGTTGATATTGTTTTCATATGGTCAGTGTATTTTCTTGAAGTTAGATTATTTTCTTTAAAGATCATAAACAGTAACAATATGCTATGCAAACATCAAGAATGTGAAAACTAAGATCTCATATTTTTCAATGTTTAAATTTAAGATGTGCATAATATTTTGTGATCATGAGTGTGAATGTCTGTCTTGCGTTTCATTACTTTAAAAATATGAGATCTTAGTTTTCACATTCTTGATGTTTGCATAGCATATTGTTACTGTTTATGATCTTTAAATTGATAGCATTCCTGTTTATGGTCCTTTTGTGTTTGTATTATAATGCCATTTTTTCAGTTTTGCCTTGCTTTTTGTGTGCTGTACAACAAAACCCTGCTCGACAGTGCAATTGGTTTAATTGTAACACAAAGTTTGTTTGGCAGCTTTTCCTGTAAATGACATGCTACCCTATCATTGACTTCCATTGTATTAAAAGAGCACAACATGTGGTGGAAAGAAACTGCTGATCAACCCAACTCCATGGAATTACTGACATTTTTTTCTCAAACATCATATCTCAATAAAGAGATATAATCCTGTGAACTGTCCACATGGTGAAATGACAAGATGAAAACAGCCTTTTTCAAAATCAAGCCTAACTTCAAGAAAATACACTGACCATATGAAAACAATATCAACAAAGGTTAATGCATAGGCATGACATTATAATCCGTATATGACTGGGAAAAATAATCTGAGAAATTTGTGTGCCATACTTTTTGAACGAGAAGCCCTCAAAAGTGGTGGTGTCATTTCACATATTGAATCTATAGCCATTTTCACAGCTTTGGAGAGGAAGAATTACACAAGGTACATCTGATCTGATTTGATTTTTGAATTCTACAGGAAAATGCATTTCTTTTCACATAGTTACACTAATGTGTGTGGAATACTAAAAGAGCCAGCAATGTCGGAAGTTGAGCAAAAGGCTTGTTCACCAGAATTCCCAAAATGACCTGAAATTTCAAAGGGCTGTAGTTTTGGAGCTATTAGTGATACAGACTTAATATTTAAGATTTATACATAGGTTGGATGTACAAACAGCTGTGATTTTTTTCAGATTTTTTGGAGAGGGTGACTGTCGGCCATTGTTCGATTTGACACGGAATGACCCTTATGGACTTCTTCCTCCTACAGTATTTATGATATAGCCTTCAAACCTGATGGCACTCAGCTCATCGTTGCTGCAGGAAACAGGGTGCTGGTTAGTGCTGATTTTATTTACAGTTGCGAAGTATCTTTAAGAATACAAGGGCACGGCTGATGTGCATTTAATTTTCTTATAAACACGTCTGTTATGCTTCAGGTATACGACACATCTGATGGGACCCTGATACAGCCGCTGAAAGGGCACAAGGACACTGTCTACTGTGTGGCCTATGCTAAAGATGGTGAACATTTTACTACATAGGCTAATATTACTAAAAACTAGACTGTACATTATTATTGTCTTTGCAGACTCTCTTTTACCCTTCCTTTCTGTTTTTTATTTATTTATTTATTTTTAAACTTTTTTTTTTTTTAAGGAAAGCGGTTTGCTTCAGGTTCTGCAGACAAAAGCATCATTATCTGGACATCAAAGCTTGAGGGAATTCTCAAATATACGTAAGGGCACAGCACCTGATCTGGAATATAGAGTAGTTGCTTATATTGTGCACCATATGGCTTTCAGCTTTTTCCTATGACTTTTGTGTCCTTCGGTAATTTATTTTAAATACTTAGAATTATTAACAGCCTAGAAATATTTCCCTGAATTTGTCTATGAATCATTTTAATTTTCCTTTATTAATGTATTCATATTTATTGTTTTAATTACTCCTGTGCTTGTTTTTATTGTGGTCTAATCTCTTGTCTTGAAACTGATTTTTCAAATTGCTGGCAGGAGAGCGCCTGTGAAGTGAATTTCAGTGTGACGGCAATGACACTAAACTGCCTGCATTCCTAGTTTATGGTTGAAATAAGTCATGATCTTTTAATGATTTTCCTTCTTCCTGTGTGTAACATCTTATCTTTTAGACATAATGACTCCATTCAGTGTGTGGCGTACAACCCTGTTACCCATCAGCTGGCCTCCTGCTCCTCAGGGGACTTTGGTGAGAGCGTTGTACCAAAAGTGTCCGTATTCTGTCCGTATTCGTTTAGAATGCACGTTAACAGATTAGACCATTTCCACCGCACACGTGATCTGAGTGTATTCTGTCCCTATACAAACCTTTTGTACACGGATAAGCGCTGTACACACTCAAGTCGGTGGAAATGAGGCCTTAGCTGTGACTTGGACCGAAAAGGATCAGTGACCTCCAGAGATCTTCTTGACATTTGTCCTGAAAAAATATTTTAAAGGTGTACTTCCATCGTGTTTTCATTAATTTTGCGGTGTTCTCTAGTATTAATAATTGCCCTGTGCGCTGGTTTTGATGAAAAAAATGTTCTAGTGCTTCTGTTTCAGGCTGTTTTAGTTTGGTGGAGGGGGTGGGGCCGGGAGAACGACACGATTTCACCAGAGGCGTGACACGCTCCCTGCAGCTTCCTTTGCCCCACAGTGAACTTGATAGCAGAGTAAGGTAAAGGGGAAAAGTCAACTTGACAGCACTAAAACTGCACACAGAATGTCTTCGGAGATACAGCCTTATGTGTTTGATCCTGAATCCGAAGAGGAAGGAGAGATGGCACAAGCACAGTCGCTTCCTGACCGTTTGTCAATGAACGTTTCAGAGTGGTAATATTTGCATGACAAAACAGTGCAAGTGCCGGCATAATGCAGTTCAGTCATTCAACTAGCCTGCTAATCTTATGCGAGTCAGTCACAAGGCGTTTTCAAACTGCACGACACGTTGTGGCGACACGGTACAACACGTTAATTTACCCCGGAACGGCAGTGTGCATGCACGGCGTGTTTTTGAACCCTCTTCTGAAAAGGTGGGTTGAGAAGGCGTAGCCCAGTGGCACTGTAACATTACGCCACGCATATTGCTGGGCATGTACAATGACGTGAATGACCCTTGCATCGTAGTAAATACACCTGTCTGCAAAGTTTTCATTCAGTTTTTTAAAACAATCATGGCAAGACGCACAGAGTTGTTGCTGGCTCTTTGCACAACCATTCAAGGGCAAATGACATGGTACTGTACTGCACCTGGATGCTTACATGGGATTGCAAATATATGCAAAGAATACATTTGATGCCGATTTACTGTAGCTATTTGTACACGGCACCATCAGGTGAACTATAGCGCTATCATTAAATAATTTACTTTATCCACACATTTTCGCCCAAGTCGAAAAAGCCCACAACACTTAGGGTGAAGTCACATTCGGGATATTTACAATATATGGAGATATATTGATGGATGCGCTCTGGACATATGTTTCCTTAACAAAACAGTAGCGCTATCATCAAACATCAACATTACTCTACAGTTATTAAACATTTACTCTAAAGGCACACAACACAATGATTTGTCTCTCAAAATATGCTGTTTATTTAACATAAAATGTTCGGCATAGCATTTACCCTACCGTTTCCATTGTCATGTCATTGTTTTGTGTTTCTAAAAAAAAAGTTTCCCGCAACCACGGAGTTTAAAATTACGCTACGACTACCGGGGTAACAGGAAGTGAACTCGCAATTTTTTTACTCAAAATCATGTACTTTCAAACAACACCGAAATGGGGGATATTATTCCTTGCACATTTAGGCTACATGATAAAGCTGTTGGCCAACAGACATGTACAGCATCTAAATTAAAAACAAATTACGTTGGTTGGTACGTTGGTATCACGTTGGGTGAGTTATATGATTTAGGCCAAATAAACAGCATATTTCGAAAGACAGTTTGCAGTTTGCCTCTGAACTCCTTGTTGGTGTTTTTGTAGTTCTGCTCAGCTGTTTTAAAAGCCCCGACGGTGGGTGGTGGCAGTTGTGAAACGTCACCATACCACACCCTGCGCCCCGTCTCGCCTCGGCTCGTGTTCATGCACGCCCCAGGTCGCAAAAAAGTGTAGGGTCCGAGATGGGTCGAATTGGCGTGTCGTTTGGACACGCCACCCCATGTCGGCAGTGGGAACGCAACAGACGACCCACTAATTTCGGCTGAAATTACCGGTAATTCTGCCAGTGTGAAAGCGCCTACAGGTTAACATCATTTAAAGCCCATTCGGTCAGTTTCTCTTATATGCATTTACACGTCTACGTCACGCTGCAGGCACTTTTTGCATTGGATCGTTTTTCCGCCTATTGTCTTCTTTTGACTGATATAGAAAATGGGGGTAGAAAAACATTTTGATATGCAGCATGCATATGCAACTCGGGGTGGCCTATCATATTTCAAAAGAGCAAGTGCTAAACGGTTTCTCGTGGAAGTACACCTTTAATGATGAGTGAATGTCTGAGGATAGAACACTTCCTTTAAAATGTTGTTGCAGCCCTGCTATGGAAAATACGGTGAAGCTTGTGAAACTGTACAGTGTTATCTTTCCATATTGTGTACATAAGTAGGAATTAGAGAATCACAGGAGCCTGTGTAGACATTCCCCTCCTGAATTCTTTGTAAAGTTGTTTTGTTTGGTGCAGGACTGTGGTCTCCAGAGCAGAAGTCAGTGTCAAAACACAAAGTCTCCAGCAAGATCACGTGTTGTGGGTAAGTTGTCTGGGACATCACCCGTGCAGAAAACAGTATGTCTGAGGACTTTCTACAAGATTAAATGGGGTTTGGAGTGTAACTATTCCACATTATATTACAATATATGTGTGGGGAAAACCATAGGAATGTATGTTGCATGATCTGTGCATTTCAAACATTTCATACTAACCCAATACATTGTCAGGGTGGAGTTCAGTGGGGACCAACAGATTTAGGCAATAGTACATGGGATTGGTCTGGTCTGTTAGCCTCCAAAGGGGAAGACAGTCTGGTTTCCATGTATGGTAAACTTGCATATCTACAGTAGATGCATAATTAGAAGGGCAAAGGGCAAGACCAGAGTGTAGCACACAAGCTTTATACATTTGTAATTGATTGTATGGACAAGATTTCAATACCGATACTCTGTTCAAAGGTACAGCCATGGACTGCTGTGTTGAAATGTCTTATGACATTTTTTTCACATTATTTGTTACCCTTTATATCCAATAATGTTTCTACCAACACAGCTATTGGGTTTAACATGAGTATACTTTCAAGTTGTTTGGTATGAAAGTAGGCAGAATGACAACATTGTTTTTTGTATTATTTGTGGTGTGTGTGTGTGTGTGTGTGTGTGTGTGTGTGTGTGTGTGATGTAGCTGGACGAATGATGGCCAGTACCTGGCCCTGGGCATGATGAACGGGGTGGTAAGCATCCGCAACAAGAATGGAGAGGAGAAAGTGAAGATCGAGAGGCCGGGCGGGTCCTCCTCTCCTATCTGGTCCATCGCCTGGAACCCCTCAAAGTACGAGCACATTTTACTACAGTCCAGCACACAACAGTCTTCTACTCTGTGGGCATTGTGACCTCACCTCTAGTGGAATAAATATTTTAATGTGAACACACACTCACAGTAACATTCATACACATGCATGTCCACACACACACACACACACACACACACACACACACACACAGATACATCCAGTAGACTGAGTGCTCATGTTATCACTTGCCTGAAAAGTGTTTTCGTGACAGTGGCAGTGCTAAGGCTGTTGGGAGCCGTGGTTAAGCTGAGTTAGTAGTTTACGGGGGAAAGAGTCAAGGAGAGGAGATAGCATGGTCAGCTCGTGGGAATGGCGGGGGCAGACTTGAGAAAATGCCAGGAACAACACAACCACTCAGTAGTGATAGCAAGACTACTGTGGTAATGGCCAGTAGGGGGAGCTGTTTCACCACAGATAGGACTCTCGGGAGCAGACAAAGAACAAACATCCCTCATGTACCCAGCATATCTCAGGCTGAGTGAAATGGAAATATTTGAAGTGATCAGAGGTGAACATCCTGGGTTGTCCAGCTACATATTTGTCCCCCATAAATTCACTTAAGCTAATCCTATGTAGCACTATCTAAGCAACTCTTTAGCCAGGTAGATGACCTAACTAGTAAAATCTGTGTTACAAGCACAGGCAGAAGGAAAACATGGCAGGACTTTTTTAAGCCGGTTTGTTCAACTCTGGGAGTGAAACAGAGCTTAGATATTAGTCTAGCCCAGTGCAAGCAGTAGCTGTTAGTTGGGTCCCTCAGCAGTGACTGGAGGAAGTGGACGGTGTTCGCTAACTGGGACGAGGCGGACCAGGAGGCTGTAGAGGAGGGCAGCTGCGAGTCGGAGGAAGAGCTGGAGGCCCTGAGCCTCCTGCTGGAGGACAGGGGAGACGGCAGGAGGCTGGACAGGCCAGAGAGCTGCAGGGAGGAGGCCTCTGTGGTAGAGGAGGGCCAGGCAGAGAGAGCAGGGCTAGAGGAGGTGGAGGAGGAGGAGGTGGAGGAGCTGCTGCTGCCGGAGGGGGAGAGCTGTAGTCCACTCAGGTACAGTAGAGTCCAGTTTAAGTCAGGGTTGTGTCTGTAGCACATTTAAAAAACAACAAAAGGTGACCAAAGTGCTGTACAAAAGAGCTAAGACTTTTAAGAAAGACTGAGAAAGAGTAACAAAGACCTATGTAGGAAAAAAGTAATGACAAATGACAACAAAGAACATAAATTAAGTAATAAAACGCCATACCAAACAGAATAAAATTAGCAAAATATAATAGAAAACTGCAAGTAAGGAATCAATCACATAAATAAAAGTAAAAAAACAAAACAAAAGTCAGATTAAGAGCCCTCAGCACCCTGCAAGTGCACAGCTGAATGAATTAAACATGAAATTAAATGCATGTCCACAGTTCTAGTGTATTTCGTGTAATATTAATCAGACTTTAATCTAATTTAATAAGATTAGATACTCGGTTTACTTTGACATAAAAAGTGAGAAAAAAAACTTCATAGTAGCTTATATTTCAATTCATTTGAATATACAGTACATAGTGCTGGGACAAAAACAACTCCCTGAGTTCGGTGCTAGCCTATGTCTTACATAGCCCACAGTTACAGTGCACCAGATCAGAGATCAAAAGAAGCAAAGCTATGTTGATGTCAGCATTTTTTTTATGGAAGTGAAATCTTTTGTAATTCAAATTCAGAAGCCAAGCATGTGCATCCACTTCCTTTCTCGGTTTGCGCTCCAAACTTCTCCTTTTATTCTGGCCTGACCAGGGAGCATTATTGACTCAAAGACTTTTCCTTGGTTAGTTCGACATCTTTTTATTCTTTTTTCTAGGTGTTGCAGAACAATACCGTTTGTTTCTTTTCATAGGCTTTGGCATTCACAATTTAGAATTTCCATAGCATATAGGTCAAGGCCTAAGAAAAATGTATAGAAATACAGTGATATACATAATATGCTGATATACTGTGATTGTACTGAAATATTGACTCAGCCGTAACCCATTTTATCTCTCTATCTATATTTGAAACTTTTGTTTTTGCTTGAATGAACATTTTACAGACATTACATGTGGAGATTGCTTAGAGATTATTTGTAAGGGTTATTTTTCCAGACATGCATGGCTAAGCTTGTTACGTAGTCCAGTATACTGTATATTGACCTAAAACAGATGTTATTTTTAGCATGGTAAGGGTATAGAGTGAGGTACTGTAGGCAAGTAACATACTCAGTTTGTATTGTTACAGAGCCTTAGCCATGAATTGCAAATGACCAAAGTGTCTGTATGTGACTGACACAGGGATGAACACAATGATATTCTGGCGGTAGCCGACTGGGGTCAGAGGCTGTCATTCTACCAGCTCAGTGGCAAGCAGGTCTGTATTTGTTACACTCAAATTTTCCTGAATGTTCATACCGTAATACCCCACTGCATGAATGTGTTTGCTCTTCCTATTAGTGCTGCTATTGCTAGTGATGTTGAACAAAGCCTTAATTATGATCAAATGAAAACTCCCAGCTGCTGATTAATGGGCTTTCTACGTGAGCTGCAGATCACAGGTTCAACTTCCAGATGAATGCCGAGGGCAGAGCTCTGTCTAGCCCTCACTCTCATCATCATTGTCCCATGCCGTTGCCATAGCATCAGTGAAAAACACAAATAAATCATTAGATGAATAGAATGGGAAAAGTGGGGTGTTGGTACCAAAGACTGTGAAACCATCTCAGACATTTCAAAAATCCCTACTGGTTAGAATGACTAGGAGTGTTGTGTGGAGCTTGTGCTGTGCTGTGCTGTGCTCCCTCAAGGGATTCATGGGAGATGTAGTAATTACATGGGTAAATATGCAGCTCATTAGGATTCTGTGGAAAGCCCAGGCCTACTGCGCTGTCCCAGCACCCCCACCCCTGCTGCCTCTCCTCACTTTCCAGACGGTTTTCATTAGCGCGCTATGAATAGTTTCTGTGCAGAAAAAAAGGGGAAAAGGATTGTTGTCCGAAGTGGTTTTATTTCGGGGTGGGGGCACTGTCAGCCGTAGCTGCGCTCCACTGAGGAGAAACAGATGCAGCGGTGGCCAGCTCCGACATAAGACTTGTGCAAACAGACCTTGAGTGTCTGCACAATAGAGCCCATTTAGAGCAATGATCTCCTCTCTTATTTTTTCACCTTTCTGTCTTTTGGATAGGCACTCCTGGGACAGCTAAATGGATGCTTTTACGGCTTTGATCTAAAGGAGGGCTTGTCTTCAGACAGGACCCAGAGCTCTGTGTCCTCCCCTCACCCATCCTGAGTTTGAGTGCCTTTGGCCTCAGCTCTAAAGCAAGCGTCTCCTAACCGTCCTGCCCTCTGCTCTCTTCCCTGCTGTAGCGGGGCCTTGGGCTTGGACTCGCCCCTGTTGTGCTTCCCACAGTTCACTCACTAACTCAGCACTCCCTCCTGTCTGCTTTTTGTCTCTTTATCCCCCCTCCCCCATCTCACAACCAATCACCCATCCCTAGATCGGGAAGGACCGGCTCCTGAACTTTGACCCGTGCTGCGTCAGCTATTTCTCCAAGGGCGAGTACATCGTGATGGGGGGCTCGGACAAGCAGGCCTCCCTCTACACCAAAGACGGCGTGCGCCTGGGCCCCATCAGCGAGCAGAACTCCTGGGTGTGGACCTGCCGGGTGAAACCCGACTCCAACTACGTGGTGCGTACACCTACCTACCCACCCACCCACCCTGAGTGGCCCTGCAGAGTTACCCAAACAGGCTGGGATGGTTTATTTACTTACAGAGGCCCACAAGCATGTGCCTGCCTTTTGTGTTTGTGTCGTACGTAAGGTTGCTTTTTTTTTTAAAGTGGCCTCACACCCCAGTTGTCACATTATTTACACCTCTCATCTGATCCATGAAAAAGCTCTGAACAGCAATGAGGCTTCCAGATGCACGGCTCCTATATTTAGCAACGGACATGTCAGGGATTCATGGGTGATTTAGAGAAAGCATGTCTGGGTGAGAGATTTTACACCGTTGCAGAATCAGTGCTGAATATGGGGTGGCAAGCTGTGAAGGGGAAGGCAAAGGAGGATATTAAGATGAGAGGCATGTGAAATTATAGACGCTTGGTGCTGAAAGAGCTACCACTGATGTGAGAGACGTTCCCTTCTTGAGTCTGTTGAGAACAGTGTGTTTGTGTTGACGGAGTGTCATCTTTACAATCTTTAGAATAATTAAGTCCAGCGTCATGAATTTCAAGAACCATTATTTGGAGGGTTTGGCATAAAATCTATCTATCTATCTATCTATCTATCTATCTATTTATCTATCTATCTATCTATCTGTCTGTCTGTCTGTCTGTCTGTCTGTCTGTCTGTCTGTCTGTCTGTCTGTCTGTCTGTCTGTCTGTCTGTCTGTCAGTCTGTCAGTCTGTCTGTCTGTCTGTCTGTCTGTCTCGCCCATAAACTTAAAGAACCATTCTTTGAAGGGTTTGAGTCTGTCTCTGTCTCTCTCTTTCTCACTAGTTCTCTCAATTCAGTGCTCAGGTGGTCATGGTGAGTATTTTTTGTTGTGTCTGCTGCCTTTTGAGTGTGCAGGTAGTGGGCTGTCAGGATGGCACTATCGCCTTCTTTCAGCTGATCTTCAGCACAGTTCATGGCCTCTACAAGGATCGCTATGCCTTTCGAGACAGCATGACAGACGTCATTGTTCAGCACCTCATCACCGAGCAGAAAGGTGAGATTCACTAACCACACCAGGCCACTGTACCCACCCACAGACTCTTCTCTCAAGTCTGACAGTAGTTGGGTTTCCATTCAACTTACACACATCAGTAATGCGCATTCATAGTAATTTCGCTTAATGAGATGCAAATCAGCAGCCATTTTAGACAGCAAATTAGAAGGTCAATGCACATTTTAAGTGTTTCCAATCGAGGATATCTTCGAAGAACTAAAATGAAAAACAATTCCAATAACTAAAATGCACATTAACAAGATGGACCCCCCCCCCACTTTAACTCTTTGTCTCTCTTCTAGTGCGGATCAAGTGTAGAGAGCTGGTGAAGAAGATCGCCATCTACAGGAACCGTCTGGCCATCCAGCTGCCGGAGAAGATCCTGATCTACGAGTGCTACACGGACGACTCGTCGGACATGCACTACCGCATCAAGGAGAAGATCAGCCGGCGCTTCGAGTGCAACCTGCTGGTGGTGTGCTCTCGCCACATCATCCTCTGCCAGGTCAGGCCCTCTGTCCCTGCACAGCAGCCTCTGCCAGGTCAGGCTCTCTGTCCCAGCACAACAGCCTCTGCCAGTAGCATGGCTGTCACACCAAGCTCGTAGACAGAGCTTGGTCTGGCAAAGATAGTATACGTCACGTTCATTTGTCATTTGTGCCCAATTTCTCGGGCAAAGAAACAGCTGAGAATAGGCCGGTTGGCCACACTGACTTCAACGTGAAATTCTGTGCAGCGTCACAGGTTGTATGGGCGGAACCAAGATATCTGCCAGAGGAGGGAGTGCAGAATCTGCTACATGTGCTGTACTGCCTTTCAGACCATCTTTTTTGTTTGCATCTTAAGGCTAATTTATAGTTAAGGAGACAAGTGTTGCTTGACAGAAAAAAGTTGTTGACAGATGTCATGATGCTAATGGTTTTCATAGGCCTTTGCCAGCAGCAAAGAAATTATAGCGTTATAGAGTCGAAAAACCACAGCGTTGTTTCTATGCAGACATGTATTAACATTGAGTTGCTCTCCTTGTACTGAAAAAAATGCTGTGTCATTTGAAATGTTCTGATGTACGTAAGAAGCTCTGCAGACAATTTCTGTCTTTTATGTCATATTTCGGTCAAGCAACACTTGTTCCCTTGACTATAAATCAGCCTTTACTGTGTCACATAGATATCTGTATTATGGTCTGTACAAATCACAGCCAGTGACGGCTTATCAAAGCATAGTCTACATTTTCACATTGCAAGGTATGTGCACAGACACTTATCGGAGGCTTTTCTGACAGACAGCTTTAGATAGTGGTGCATTTGTGTGAGTGTGGATTTCCCTGAAACATGTTGAATGCTGTGCTCAGCTCTCTGTAAATCTCTCTCCTGGATGGCAGATGTTTTGTGTTTCCTACACAAGCTAAGGTCTGTCCCGTCTGGTTCCCATCAGCACGCACCATGCTGAGTTCTGTGTGTGTGTGTATGTGTGTGTATATGTGCATGCGTGCGTGTTTGTGTGTGTGTCTGTTCATGTATGTGCATTCTAATGTAATGACTGCTAGCAAGAGGAGGGGAGAGAAGTTTTTGCTGCAGGGTTTTTTTCTTTGTGGTTGGTGACTGCTGAATGCTTTGCCGATTGCACAAACACGATTTGGAGCAGAATCTAGCGCCTGACCACAAATCACCTTTGCCCACATTAGTGCTGAGCTGTGCTTCACCACCCTGTCAGCCCCACTCAGCCCTGGGTGGGTTTCTCATGGGTGTGATGTGTGCAGCAGGCTAATGGCTGTTTTGTTTTGTGTCTTGTTTTGTCTTTGGTGTCACCCCAGGAGAAGAGGCTGCAGTGTCTCTCCTTCACCAATGTGAAAGAAAGGGAGTGGCTGATGGAGTCCCTGATTCGCTACATCAAAGTGATTGGTGGGCCGCCAGGGAGGGAGGGGCTTCTGGTGGGCCTGAAGAATGGCTCTGTGAGTACATGTTCATGCTCATGTGAAAGCTCCACCCACAGTGCATGATAATGGGTTTGTTGAACAGCATCCGCTCAGAGCACCATTCATTTACAGTTGCACAGCATCTTGAATGCATTTATAGCTTTTGCATCAACATAAATGTATTACTATGGCAGTTATAATGCTCATTGTTAGGACATTTTGGGTTTTTTGGAATGCACATCTCGCATAGTCAACGCAATGCACCAGAATGCACGAGCAGACAAAATGAATTGCTGAGTCTGTGGGATGAGGAGAATGCAGCCTTTTCTCCACCAAAACTCTCTTCCTAAGTAGGTTGTCCTACTTCCAGAGTGTTAGTTGAAGTTGACTGTGGGCGGTGTGTGTGCATTTGTGTGCGTGTGTGCGCGTGTGTGTGTGTGTGTGTTTGCAGATACTGAAGATCTTTGTGGACAACCCGTTCGCCATCACGCTGCTGAAGCAGAACACGTCGGTGCGCTGCCTGGACATGAGTGCCTCACGCAGCAAGCTGGCCGTGGTGGACGAGCACAACACCTGCCTGGTCTACGACATCCACACCAAGGAGCTGCTCTTCCAGGTCAGGGCCCTGAGGGTGGTGTGGGTGGGGGATGTTGTGGGCTAGGGGTCCAATCACTGTGTCCTGCTGCTGCTGCTTCAAACAGGGGAATTCGTGTACCAGGTGTCTCATAAGTCTGGACCCACAGGGAAAAAAATCAATACACTAACTAAATATTATTATATATATTAATTTTTTGTCCACTTCCCATTGGACAATAAAACAACACAATAATTAGTCTTTAAAGTTTAAATTCTTTGGCCAGTTCCCAGTGACTGTGAGTCCTAGCTAGCATTTTTTTTTTCCTTTCTTTCCTCTTTTGTCAGTGACATGGGTTACCTGCAACATAAAAAATATATATTTCTCTGAAATCCCTCTGGGTCCAGACACCCTGTAGATGTAAGGATATGACATAATATTACAGTGATCCCCTGCCTGTCGCGGTAGTTACATTTTCAAACCCCCAGCGATAGATCAAAATCCGCAATATAGCGAGACAATATAGAAAACAATTTGTTTTATAGTTTAAGGCTTAAAATACCCCTTCCACATGCTATTTTAATACATTTACTGTATGTATTATTGAATTATTACTGCATTTTAATCCATTTTTACAGTGTGTTTTACAGTACAGTTATCATAAATTATAATCTTGTTCTGACAAACTTTTCTTTGGTATGCATAGTGGCATGGCATGCATATATTAATGAAAAATCTGTGATATAGCGGAACTGCGAAAGGTAAACCTCGATATAGCAGGGGATCACTGTATATATGATATATCATATGATGTGACATGGTGGTGTCAGTGAGGTGTTGTCACTGAAGCCTAAAATGTTTTTCCTCGTTCACGTAAAAAAAAAAAAAAAAAAAACTTCAACCAAAAAAAAACTGGTCATTTATTCTAATCACAATATGCCTCATTAATCAGCTGGCATGTGAATTATCTATGAGGGGAGGCTCCCCGGTGGACCCCTGTGCAGCTGGATCTTGTCAAATATTCATGTGAGGTCATTACTCCAGCGATGTTGTCGGCTGTCAGGGGGCCTGCTGCCTCTCTTTGAGAAGTGTCTGGGAACAGACTTTACAGGGATCAGGCCTTTCAGCATATGCTCCACTCCATGGGGAGGAGTTGGTGGAGTATGGTACATGACTGACATGATCACTCTCTCTCTCTTTCTCTCCCTCTCTCTCTCTCTTTCTCTCCCTCTCTCTCTCGCTTTCTCTTTCCCTGCCTCTGTCTTTCTGTGTCTTTGTTTCTAACCCCTCTCTCTCTCACATGCTCTCTCTTGCTCTCTGCCTTTATCACTATTTTGAAGTTTTGCTCTCTTCGTCCCTTTCTCTCTCTCTCTTTCTATGTCTTCGTCTCTACCTCTACCTCTCTCTTTCTCTCTCCCTCTCTTTCTTTGTCTCTTTGTCTCTCTCTGTCTCTCTCTGTCTCTCTGTCTCTGTTGATTTGTATCATCTCCAGGAGCCAAATGCTAATAGCGTGGCCTGGAACACCCAGTGTGAGGACATGTTGTGTTTCTCTGGGAACGGCTACCTGAACATCAAGGCCAGCAGCTTCCCTGTTCACCAGCAGAAGCTGCAAGGCTTTGTGGTGGGCTACAATGGCTCCAAAATCTTCTGCTTGCATGTCTACTCAATGGCAGCTGTGGAAGTACCCCAGGTGTGTGTGTGTGTGTGTGTGTGTGTGTATGCTTCTCTATCTTCTGTTCAAGATTCTTCACAGTTCTGAGCTGTGTTGCCAGGAGTGACTGATTGCTGTGCTTCTTTTCTTCCACCTGTTTCCCTCTCTCTCTCTCTCTCTCTCTTTCTCTTTCTCGCTATCTGTCCCTCTCTATTTCTATGCCTCTCTCTCCCTCTTTCTGTCTCTGTGCCTCTCTATCTCTCTGTCTGTCTCTCCCTCTCCCTCTCCTTCTCCTTCTCCCTCTCTCTCCCTCTCCGAGTAGTCGGCTCCTATGTACCAGTATCTTGAGAGGCGCATGTTCAAGGAGGCCTATCAGATCGCCTGTCTGGGGGTGACCGACAGTGACTGGACGGATCTGGCAACCGAGGCCCTCGAAGGCCTGGACTTTGACACAGCTAAAAAGGTGTGTGTGTGTTTGTGGCAGTGGTAAATAGGCTAATCTAAAATGCAGAGGTGCACAGGGTTACTTTGTGAATCACACAAAGATATTTGGGCCAGATTGGTTGAAATTTCAGCCGTGAAGTCAAAATGTTGCTAAACATCAAAGTCAGTAATAATCATTCGGTGGTCCAGGTAAAAAAGTAGTTGAAAAAAACGTCATCATACAGTACTGTGAAAATGGGCAGGCTTACTACCGACAACGTCTGTCTTAGGTGGCACTCTGGGTGTTATGACACATAATGACTCATAAAACAGAAAGATTTTTATAATTTCACTGTGTGAGTAATTTTAGCAATTGAATTAACACTGTGCATCGTGACAGAATATGCAAATATGCAATATGCAAGCAGAAGTTGTCAAAATGTCGAAATGTCAACATTTTCATTTTTTTATTACATTGTTTAGTTATTTTTTCATTGTAGACAGCCTCAAATTTGAAAGAATGTTTGCTTGCTTGTTTTATTTGAGAAAAGATATATGAACATATACAGATGTCATAGTATTCATGTAATACAATATACAATAATAGACTGAGACTGTACAATACAGACAACAATAAACATATAGGCACCTAATATAGGCAATAATATACATATAGGCACATAATATAGAAGTGGGACAAAATATACAAGTAGGACAGTATACAAGTGGGACATAATATACAAGTTGGACATAAATTACTAGACAAGTACACATGGAGTGGGACGTAAAGTGCACCTAATAGTGCAATGTAGTGTGCAAGATACATTGGATTGATAAAGTATGTAATGTGTAGATATAGTGTGCAAGATACATAGGAATGTAAAGTATGCATGTCTGAAGTAGATGAGTAGCTCAAGTGGGGATGGCCAACTTATCAGCCGTTCAGGAGAGTGATGGCAGTGAGGAAGAAGCTGTTCCTGTGTCTGGATGTTTTGGTGTGCAGGGATCTGTAGTGTCTGCCTCTTTTCAATGTATATGTTTTACCATATCTAAAGAATTCACAGATTCATGTAAACATGTGTGCGCTTTTGGGGATTTGGAAGTGAATCAGGTGAAACATTACTTTATTTTATTGGTGGTTTGAGATTGTGGTCAGGTTGAATTAGTGAATAGACCCACTCACAACTGGTGTGTAGGCATGGCAGACTAGTGCTTCCTGGTCCCTGCCATGTCTACACATAGTCCAGAAACCAGTGTGCACATGTCTGTGAGAGGCAGAAATACAAGCAAGTCACAACAATGGGTTTGATGCGACTTTGTGCATTTTTATTGTCTTTTTTTGTGTGTCATTTTATATGTCGCCTTCCTGCACTGTTCCTCTGCAGGCCTTTATCAGAGTCAGGGACCTGCAGGCAAGTTAAAACAACTGGTCTGATGTAACTGTCCATTTCATTGTCTTTTATGTGTCTCATTTACAGGCCTTTATCAGAGTGAGGGATCTGCGCTACCTGGAGCTCATCAGCAGCATTGAGGTGAGTGAGGAGCCTGTGCAGCCCAGAGAGATGGCTGTGTCCCTGAAAATATCCAATTATTGGGCCCCTTTTTGCCACCCCCCCCCCCCCAAAAAAAAAACCCTATGGTATTGGATGGGCACGGGGATAGGGGGCGGATGATACGTGTGATGGATGGCCATCACAATGGTCTAGAATCTGCTCTGACTCCCATTCCACTGAGCCTGGCTACCAAACATGCATCTTGCGTTGTGGTCAAGGTGCATGTTTGGTACCCCGGAGACGTGCATTTAAGGCACGGGAGGAGTGAATGTTCCTTCTTCATGCTACAATGGGCAGTCAGAGCACATCCTCAATTACGGTGAAGGCCCTCTCAGGAATGCCGCTCTCTTTTACGCACTCAGTAAATACATTTACATAAATACATACAGAGATACAACATTTATTGAAAAGATCATGTCAAATTACTGCATGGAAATGCAACTCACAGTTAAAGTAAAGCAGCCAACTTGTTTTTCCTCTTGTAAAAATTAACTCATTATCATCAGTAATTATCACTGTACTAGAGGAGCACTGTTCTCCGCCTGCTGCTCGTGGGTACAGGCTGCAGCTGCTGATGGAAGTCTAGACACAAAGTCTTGGAGGAGAACAAGGCACATTCCCCTATTTGTATAAGCCTCTTTCATAGCCTCCAGCACACACGTCTACATCCAGTATGCAGGCACACCACTAACGCAGTCACACGCACACAGCGGCCTGACTGATGGGAGATGCTATCGTCATGCACACTTTCGTGGCATTTTGCATGAGATTATTGTGTGTGAGAGACAGTGTGTATTATGTGTGTGAGACTGTGTATTGTGTGTGTAGATAGCCACAGACACTGACAGGAAGAGAGAGTGGGTTTGTGCGTGTCTGTGTGTGTCTGTGTGAGAGAGACAGAGAGCGAGAGAGAGAAAGAGAGAAAAAGTTTTGTGTGTGTGTGAGACAGAGAGAGAGAAACAAGGACATGAATGCTTGACTGATATAAAAGTGAACAAGGACTTGCGCCTGTGTGTTTCTAACAATAATTTTGTTTTGCATTTTGGCAGTAAACTGTGTACAGGAAAAGGGGGATTTGTGTGGAAAAAATGTTTGTGATGCCTGAAGGTTTTGTATGAAAAGAATGGACCATTGAATACGAACACTGATGTTTTGGACGGGAGTTGGCTATGGAATGCGTGTGTCTTTGTGTGTGTGTGTCTGTGTGTGTGTGTGTGTGTGTGTTAATTTAAGCTTTTGTAGATGGCTTACGGGTTTGGTGTAAAATGGAAATGCAATAACACAGTGTGTGTATTGTTTGGATCTGTGTGTGTGTGTGTTTGTAGGAGAGGAAGAAGAGAGGTGAGAGCAACAGCGAGCTGTTCCTGGCTGATGTGTTTGCCTACCAGGGGAAGTTTCACGAGGCTGCCAAACTTTACCGGCGCAGTGGTTATGACAACAGAGCGCTCAGCATGTACACAGACCTGCGCATGTTCGAGTATGCCAAGGTGCGTCCCCGTACACCACACAAAAACACAGACACAAAGACACACACGCACACACACACAAACATGCACACCTACACACACACACACACACACTTACACTCTCACATCAGCATGTGCGTGGAATAACCACATGTTTACCCCAGGGATGTGGTTTACTTTAGAGGGCACAAGTAATTGGAGCTGTCTGCATTTCAGACTGAACACAGGGCAACACACACACACACACACACACACACAGAAGTATCTTATCCACACACGAGCCATGATAAATGTAATGATAATTAAATAAATCCTCTCATAAATTAGCCGCTGTTGATTAAGAAATGTCCAGTCCTTAGGCCAACAGTGTGGAACACTACTTACCCCAGTCCCAGGCTGCCCCTTTTGGGCTGCTGTTTGCTGTGTGTGTGTGTGTGTGTGTGTGTGTGTGTGTGTGTGTGTGTGTGTGTGTGTGTGTGTGTGTGTGCGCGCGTGCATGCTCAGTAATGGCACTGTAATGGCATGAGATGTGCTGCTCTAGTGTGTTTACTCAGTGCGCTCGCTCTGTTTTGCTCACGTGAGTAGGGAGATCTGGGCTTGCATACTGATCTGCACAAGCCCTCCAAAGTGAGCAATCAGGGTGTCTTTCAAAGTTAAGAGACGGCTTGATTTGTACCGCGCAGCACTGTTCAGGTCTTGAGATTATTAACACCTTCAGATGTGCATTAATGCGAGTAGATGAGGTTCTCTCCAAAGAAAATGGTGATGCATGCATGTGTGGGGGATATTAACACACACACACGCACGCACGCACACACACATGCACGCACACACATGCACGCACACACACACGCACACACACGTATGACTGGGTTACTATAACATAAGGGTTAAACTTTGGAGTTCTTCTATGGGTCAGTGCAAGTTTAGTCTGTGTATGAAAGTGTGTGTCTCTGTTTATGTTAAAAGTCTTTGATATACATGTGTGTGTGTGTGTGTGTGTGTGTGTTTGTCTTGTCTGTGCTGGTCTGTGTGTTTTTATGTCAATGTGATTCTTGTCTGTGTATTTTCTGCCTGATTATTTGTTTATGACTGTGAGAAAGAGGGAGAGACAGAGTGAGCGAGAAGGAAAGGCAAAGGGAATGTCAGTTTGTGTGAGGTGGTCTTGATTGTGATTTGAAGGGCTGTGACGCTTCCTTGGCCAACCATTGGGCCATACCACAAAGGTGATTAAGTGCCATAGCGTAAGCAAGTCTATCATCAGCTGGGTGGTGAGAAGCATTTGGATGCAAAATCGGTTTAAAATAAACATTATAAGTTTACTTACTCAAACCAAAGGTTTATGGGAGCTGAATTTGTCTGTTTTCACTGGGATAACATGTTTTTCACCAGGTGAAGCATTGTTTTAAGTGGAACAGCAACAGAAATGGTTAATAATAGGCATTATGCTGATAATAGGATCACTTCTGCTACCTGGTTTATTTAATGCAGAGGGAGTGGTAAACCTGATAGAAGAAGCCCATTGGCATTTGTTTAGTTGAGAGAATGAAGCCCTGAGCCTCTTACACTGAGTTAAAGGAGTACTTCCACGAGAAACAGTTTAGTACTTGCTCTTTTGAAATACGACAGGTCACCCCGAGTTGCATGTGCATGCTGCACGTGAAAATGTCCTTCTAACCCGATTGCCTCCATTAGTCAGTGAAAGAAAGTAGGCGGAAAAACGAGTGAATAAGAAAAAGGCCAACAAAGTGACGTAGGTTTGTAAATTAGAAAAAGCTATGTCACAGTTGTGATTACTGGAGAAGTTTTGTTGCAGCACACATTCACTTAGCGAAGTATAGGTAAGTATGTGTGTTTGTGTAGAATGTTTAGATCTTGTATTTGGTTCTCTATGACCGAATGGGCTTCGAATGATTGTAGCCTGTGACTAGCATAGCCAAGAACCTGTCATTCCCCCTGCTCCATCTCCTCCACCAAACTAGAACAGCCTGAAACAGAAGCACTAAAGCATTTTTTTCACCAGAACCGGCTCACGGGGCATTCATTAATACTAGAGACCACCGCAAAATTATTGAAAACACGATGGAAATACACCTTTAACTAAGTAAGGGATAATGTTCTGCAAGGTGGTCATTCTTGTGGAATAAGCCCCGACAGAGTGATGCAGGACTTGTCCGTTGCAATAAGTGAACGGACTGCTTGCGCAGTGATATGAAAGTAGCACAAGCCCCTGTTCCCATTGACAGTGGTCATTATACGAAAATATTTGACCTCCAAGCATTAGTGTTTAGCCTATTCAAAGTCAATAGTACGTTCATTAGCATTCTAAAGAGCCGTATAATAAACACACTTTATAACTTTGCCACCTTTTCAATTCACACAAAGGAGTACACACAAAGTCAGGGATTTTGCAGTCAGGTGTATGATCAACCAATTACACCAAATCGGTTGTATATGTCAGGAAGCCTACATCCACAGAAGATCTGTGGTTAGTTCTTGAAGATGTTTGGAGCAAGCTACCAGTTGAGTTCCTTCAAAAACTGTAGTATACAGACAAGTAAAACAAGTATACCTAGAAGAATTGATACTCCTTTGAAGGCAAAGGGTGGTCACACCAAATATTTATTTGATTTAGGTTTCTCTTTTGTTCATTCACTGCATTTTGTTGATTGATGAACATAAATGATTAACACTTACATTTTTGAAGGCATTCCTAGTTGACAGAATTTCCACACCTGCCTAAAACCTTTGCACAGTACTGTATATATATATATATATTTTTTTTTTTCATTTAAGTATGCACTAGTTAAGTTGGTGTGTGTGTGTGTGTGTGTGTGTGTGTGTGTGTGTGTGTGTGTGTGTGTGTGTGTGTGTGTTGCGTGCATACATCTACACCTATATCCAGGACTACCTGGGCTCGGCGGACCCTAAGGACTCGCGGGTGCTGATGAGCAAGCAGGCGGACTGGGCGCGCAGCAGCAAGGAGCCCAGGGCTGCGGCTGAGATGTACCTGAGCGCTGGAGAACACCTCAAAGCCATCACCATCATTGGGGAGCATGGCTGGGTGGACATGTGAGACAAGCAAACACACACACATGCACATTCAGTAGGAGTTTAGAGGTACACACCCACACATACACAGCACAAACACTTTCATACACCCTGCCATGCCTCAGTCAAGTCCAAACTATAGACACACACACAAACACACATATGGAAGCACACATGCACATTCAGTAGGAGTTTAGAGGTACACACACACACACACACAGCACAAACACTCTCATACTAGCCTGGTAAACCAACCCTCGTACTTCATTTCATTTCGTGCAGAGGGTCTGGAACAGAGACCGTCAGAAACGATTTGCTGGAGGTGTGGACTCTGCTAAAGTTTAAAAATAGTGCCTCTGCCTTTACCCAATCGCTAACGCCTGGTCATCACGTATTCAATTAGCCTACCTACGCACTACAATTCAAATGTAGCACACAAGGTCAACGTCACTGCTAACGAACACACCCTCTGTTCGCTGATTGGATCGTACTTTCTGCGACTTGCCAAATGCTCCTCAAGAGACTCCGGTCCAGACCCTCTGCATGAAATGAAATGAAGTACGAGTGGCGGGGTTTACCAGGCTACTCTCATACGCCCTGCTGTGTCAGAAACAAACACACACAGTCATGTGGAGTAGGTTGCATTTAGAAACACGCGCACATGCACACACACGTTTGTGCGCGCGCACACACACACACACAAGCGCTCATGCAGGCCAGCTGTGTGAATGAGGCAGTGGAGTTGAATGCCAGCATAAACTAGGGGATATTGTTTGTTTGGCCTGGGGTGTTCCATCCTAAAGTCTTGAGCTAAATAAACTTCCCCTGCACCTCCTGTCTCCTGCACAGTGGGACAAAGACAAAGAAACCCCGAGACTTCCTCTTCAGTTTAGTTCCACATTTTGCACTAAAATCTCACTGCTTTCAATCAGCCCAGAGGCAAAAATACGGCAGCTCTATACTGTGGCATGGGAAGTAAAAACTAGATGTGAGCATTGAAAGGGACAAGGAAGAAATTAATCTCAATTCCCAGCTCTGACATTTGCCTCAGTATCCAGCAATGTGCAGTTTTGTCTCCTTCATCATGCTGGTAGTTGGTAATTCCACATGACGCCGAACAAATTGCTTCTGTCCATCTTGATTCTTTTGAATATAAGTACTTGCACTATGTCTGAAGGAGGTTTATGAAATCTTTGGCCAACGGCAAATCACATGCAAGTAAAAACAGTGGTTAGCTTCGTTAAGAGGAAGAACCCCCCTGTGTGATATCCGTTTGAAAACAAGGGGCCTCTTTCTAAAAGAGATAGAACGCTGAGGAGGGAAAGAAGGAAGGAAGGGAGGAGGAGTGGGGGCAGTGAAGCATGTCATGGCTGGTCAGGTGCACACAGTATATGAGTATTAGAGTTCTACACTTACATCAGGCAGCTTTTCCACTTCTCATGCTTTAGTATCAAGGACTTCAGTGTCACGGAACTATAAAGTAAAGGCATTAAGTCAGCAAAGCATATTGTACAGTTAAGTTGAGAACAGTCCCCCCGATTTTTTTCAGCCTTTCATAATATAAACGCAACTGAGCACACCAAATCTACCGACAGTGTCGGACATGATTTTGAGTCAGTTGTAAGCATAGACATAATAACTGGGTGAAAATATGATGGGCATCCATGTCACAATCATAACTATGATAACATACAAAGGACTGGTACCGATCAAATCAAGCTTGGAATCGGAATTACGCCAAGAATGGAAACAACGAATTCAGATTAAATCGGTCTCCGGAACAAACATGACGACTGATATTGCGAATCAGCACCCCAACTGCCTTCGACCTTCTCCGACATATCTCGGACTACCTACAGTATGACTGGCTGCAATGTCCATTGTATCAGAATCGTGGTTAAAAATCATAGGTCTCCGCCTGTGGATGATGATGATGAAAGAAGATGGAAAGATTTTCGAAAGGATAGAAGTGCGATAATATAGGACTCTACCAGTGGACAGCACACTTGCCTACCAAACAGACACGCAGCAGTGTTGTATACCTTCGAATTACATTAGACTACCTGGTCAGTGGTAGCACAGTCAAGGTCCAAGTAGTCGTAATTGTCAAGGATTTGTGTAAATAAATGACTGCTAAATTGAATGAATTCTGTTAAAGTTGTAATTAATCACATAATAATAATCAAAAACATTCTGTTTTCATAGATAGTGCCTAGTCTTTCTCATATCGTGATTTTTTATATGTATTTTTTGCTGGATGAATGTACTTGGTTGTCATGTGCTAAGCATTGAAAATCGATGGCATGCGTCATCATGGCAATGCTAAAGGGTAACATGTTCAAAGAGAAAAGCGGTGGGTTCATGATCCACCCCCCCACACACAATGAGGACAATCTGATAAGTACGATGAGCCCCTATTTATTTTTAGGAGCTCTGTGCATTAACATTTGATTGCATACACAGAAGAGTATCTGTGTCGAAATAAAACAGGAATGTACTTTCTCTTGTTGCAGTTCTGCTAAACAAATGCAATGAATTTTATTCCCTTTTGTACAGTGTTTTCCTACACTGCTGTCTTTTCGTTGACCAGTCAGGCAAGACCTCTAAACTGCCCTACTGTACAAAGATGGTACTACATTTTTCTTCAAAGAACCCAGCACTTTCTACAGATTATCATGGACTGTAAATCTTATGCAGTGTAACTAGCTAACAAAGACAGACATGTACTGAGTTTGTGAGTTTCCTCACTGTCACATTGCTAGTGATGGTAAATGCATTGCAACAGATGCACAACACATTGGTGTCCCTGGCGGAGTGGTTTGTGCTGGTGCCATGGAGTATGTGAAACTTGTGTGTCTCACTGTTCACTGTCACATGAAGTCCTGTTATTGATTCTTACCTTCATATGCACTTATTATTCCCTCTTTCTCTCCCTCCTTCCAATCTCTTTCTCTCTTTCTCTCTCTGTTTTTCTCTCTTTTTCTATCTTTCTCTCTTTTTCTCTCTTTCTCTCTCTCATGCTTTCTCTCTCTTTCTCTCTCTCTCTCTCTTTCTCTCTCTCTCTCTCTCCCCCTCCCCTCTCTCTGTACTGTGTGTGTGTTAGGTTGATAGATCTGGCTCGCAAGTTGGATAAAGCGGAGCGGGAGCCACTGTCCCGTTGCGCTGCCTTCTTTAAGCAGCTCAATCACCATGGTTACGCCTCCGAGACTTACACCAAGATGGGTGACCTTAAGGCATTGGCACAGCTACATGTTGACACCCGGCACTGGGAGGAGGTGACACACACAAACACACACACACATGTACGCACAGAAACACACACACGCATGCACAGACACGGATGCACACACACACACTTCACAGAAACACACACATGCAGGGCATTCACACAAACACACATGCACATACACACAATATTACACGTCGATGCGCACAGTGACACAAGCATAAAAACCTTTCATCTGCTGACAGGCACATTAGAGACTGATAAAGCACCAGTATGCATGCACAAATGTCCTATTAGATGGCAGAGATTTCTCCTTTTCACTTTTCCCCTCTCCACTTTGTTTCTCCATGGGTCTGTGTCCCTCTCACCTAGGCCTTCTCCCTGGTGGAGAAACACCCAGAGTTCAGAGAGGATGTCTATGTGCCATACGCCCAGTGGCTCGCAGAGAACGACCGCTTTGAGGAGGCCCAGAAAGGTGTGTGTGTGTGTGTTTGTGTGTGTCTGTGTTTGTGTTTGTGTGTGTGCCTCTGGCAAAGCTACACATATAGGGCACAAATTTCCCCACTAAGATAGGAAAACCACACAAGGGGTGATTTACGTGGAACACATTGGGCCATATCAAGCCGCGGCGCACTGTGCATTCGCAACATGCGCATGGTGTCATTACTATTCTGTGCCAGCGCACCGTTCATTTTTTCAGGCAAAAAATCACGTTGTCTAGATAGCAGATGACACTGCGCCATCACGGGTGTGTCAGCGAAAAGAAGAGGTGTGGTCTGGCGCAAAGCGTGCCAGATGCTATTATAAGGACGCAAAAATTAAATCCGCCAGTGACCAACAAAACCCTGGTCTGTCGTCAGTTGCGCATTGCTGAAAAGCTATTTCATGGGCGCACAACGCTTTGGGATATAACGAGAGGGATCCCCCTCTTGATGAGTCGCTGTTAGGGGACGATAGCTATCCACTAAAGGCATGGTTATTAACACATACATCATGCCAACAACAGGGCTTAAAACGTCTTCAAGCTCCAAAAAGATGTCCAATTGCATACGACTACGAATCTGATTATTTACTAAGTGCAACGACATTAACACTGATACATATTTTGCAATAATGCACATTTATTGAGCAATCATACACTGTTCATAACCAAAGGGAACACACATTGTTCATAACCAAAGGGAAACAGTAAGTGTAAAAAACAGACTTAAATATCCATCCTGGAAGATTAACTGCTCATGCACGAGCCGATCGGTCTTCAAAGAAAAACGCTCCTGATGGGAAACACGCCAACCTAATAGCAACAAGCCATGGACAAAGCGCGGCTGGCTTTTAAAGGGATTGAGAGTATAAATTCTGATTGGTTTATTGCATGTTACGCCCCGAACACACCTATGATTAATTAGGTAACTTAGGACCAACCCTTTTGAACCATGCGCCAGGCGCAATGTTCACTTTTCCCGTCGTCAAAATAGCATATTGTCTCGGGAACGCCCCAAAAGCAACTTGCGCGACAGACTTTAGACAATGCCCATATGATCGTGAAAATAGAGCCCATTGTGTTCTCCACTAATCTAGTAGTGTTTTTCTTGGTTATTTTGTTTTTACTGATAAAACTCAAATGTACCAAAACACTGCTTTACTGACAGGTTAGGGTTAGGCATGGGCTTGGTCTGGCCACAAGTTAACATTCTTTAATTATATTATAATGGAAGTCAATGGGAGTTCTCCATAAGGACGGAAATGTGTGTGTGTGCGTGTATGTGTGCGTGTGTGTGCATGGGTGTGCGTGTTTATGTATTTCACTTTGTCGTAAGGGATTGTTTATGGCAGAGCGGTGCCTCTCTGAACAGCTCTGGTTTATAGTGTTGGTATGTAGGTGGCTTATGGGTTGTGTGTGTGTGACCGTGGGGCGCTGGTCAGTAATGGCCTGTTTGTTTATGTGGTTTTTGGGGGATAGTTTGTAGGAAGGGTTGTTTTACATGATGTATGTTTGTGTCTCCTGCATGTGTTTATGTGAACGTCTATTGCTTGTATGTGTCTGTATTTGCTTCCGTGCAAAGTTATGTGGACGAATGTAGCATATTTATGTGTTGAGAGTTGTTTGTGCCATGTCTTCTTGTCGAGTGTGTGTGTGTGTGTGTGTGTATCTCTGTGTGTGTCTGTGTGTGCTGTCTAAGCACTGGTTTGGCAGACACTGAAATGATGGCATGCAGTTTGTAATCATGATTACAAGAGCCGGTGATTATAATTGCTGGGACATCAACATGCATGTCAAACCAGCAGACTGTCATGCTCTAATGAATGCTGTGGGGGTGGGTGGATGGGAGGGGGTGAGGATAGGGCGGTGGGGGTGTGAGGTGTAGCTGTGTTGGAGGTGGTTGTGTTTCTCTGTGTGAGTGGGTGGAGGCAGTAGGTGTCTGGGTGAATGTGCTGGGTGTGAGATTTTTGGTAGGTAGGTAGGTGAATATTTCTTTATGTAAGCGCATTTGTGTGCACAGAGTACAGGTACCACACAAAGCGCTAGCAGTGGCTAGCAGAGTGCGATGTGTGTCTGTGTGTGAGAGAGATAAAGTGTGAAAAAGAGAGAGTCAAGCTATGTGCGTTCCACACACACCAAACTGACCTGTCACGTTGGGCATCCTCACCGACCTCATAGTGTGCCATCTGTACTGTGCCCGAGTACATGTAACTCCCTGAAGTCCAGTTTCCAGCACGATTGAGTTAGGCCCTGTCCACACGACAACGTTCCTGGATTTTTTTCTTTGTGGGTTAAAAAAAAAGTCGCGTCCACACGACAACGGAGCAGTAAATATTTACGTCCACACGGGAACGTTTTCATTGCGTTTTCATTGCAGAAGGTGTGCTGTCCCAGCTTGAGGGGCATGATCAGAAGCGCAATGATTCACTTTAAACATGTAATGTATGTTGATTTTAGCAATGTGCGTTCTAGTTTAGATGGGTCGGATGCAGCGACAGTTGCCCTATTTAAAAAGCATAACGTGAAAAGCGTTTGTTGGGCTGAACTAGCGATGTATACAAAAAACATCCTGTAGTTCAATGTCAGAAGGTAGAAACAGTTGCATTACACATAGCCTACACTGCAGACGATTTTTACCCCAAAGTATCCCACAACAACCTGTTTGTAAAAGTTTGACGCTGTTGTGAGATGTCACGTCGTTAAATTGACCCATTTAAGCGACACGGAGCAGAACATGAAAAAATAGAAGGAGCTGCAAATAAACTTGAGACAACTGCGCAATTATTCGCTTAAAACATGTCATATGTTGATTTTAGCAATGCGTGTTGTTACTGAGGGGAGCTGAAAGCAGCGACAGTTGCTCTTTAATTAATTAAGAATAATGAAAGCCTACACAAAGTATTTGTTATAGCCTACTAGCCATACAGACAGTTTAATGGCAAAGGATAGAAACAATTGCACAGCAGCCAGCCTACACTACAAGCTAATCACGATCACAATTTATTGGACAGCAACCAGTTTGTAAAAGTTTGAAGTTATTGTTATGTGCAGCGCAAGGTGAATGGGCGACGACGTCATCGTTTTCAAAAGGATGCGTTTTGCCTGTCCACACGAGAACAAAACGGCGGCGTTGTCAGACTTTCTCACTTTGGAACCCGTTCTCAAAAAGTATCGTTTTTGGTCACCCAAAACGCCGGCGCTGTGTAGACGGAAGGCCAAAACGCAAACAACCTTTACCGTTTTGACCTAAAAACGTTGTCGTGTGGACGGGCCCTTAGACTCAGCCCAGTACGCATCTAGTGGGATTACAAATGTGCTGGAGCACAGCTGTTAGTTTTTTCATTAAAATCATCATCATTTAATCATTTAAAAAATCAAACACACCATTAAGAAAATCTGAAAAAGAAAGCGTGTCCTGGTGCAGATGGATAGTGTGTAGTGTGAGTGAGACCAGGGACCAGAGGCAAACATGGTCAGCTACAGCAGTGGTTCTTAAACTTTTTGTCTGGCGACCCCACAAAAAAAACTGATGAGGTCTGGCGACCCCACAGTTGCCCCAAACCCCTTGTAATTGCATTGGGCAGGCCTGTGCATTTTTTAGGCTGGCTAATAGCGCAAGAAATGTGGCTAGTAATGTTGATTGTTTTGGTTAACAAAGTGGGAAAAAGTTGAGTTTGTGTTGTGGGAGCAGCACGTTACATTGTTTCAGGGGCGTGTGGGGGCCCTCACCCAGAAATTTTGCTATAAATTACATGTAATTTTGTGCATTTTTACAGGCTATTAGATCTATAGAAATAGGGTTTGCAATTGTATATATAGAAACAGGCTTAGCATTTAATTCAAAGCCTTAATTGGTCGCCACTTAAAAGCATAGTGATTTGGTGAAATTAAAATGTCAATGCAACACCATTACAAAAACTAGGTAATTCCATCCTGCCCCTGCCACTCCAGCACTGAGAGAATGAGGATGACATGCTACAGACTGAAGAACAGTACAATAGCAGTTTTGCTAGCTGTGCTAACTTCAATATGAAGCTATAAGCAGGTTGTGAATGGATGTTGAATGCAGAAAGACAACGTGAACGACATCCATTTAAACAAGGACCATTGCCAACAATACAAAACCCTTCTGTCAGTGTTAGTTAGCTAACTTAAACGCAAAGTAAAGTAGTTAGCAACTCAATTGTAACCTTATGGAGAAGCAACGTTAGGCAACCAATGCTGCCCTCAACCTGTCAGAGAAGTTATGCATCCTACCTGCAGTGTTTCCAAGCGCACAACTTCTTCCTCATTCTATCTGCCACTTTCTCTTTGCCTCTTGTCTTTTTTAAACACTGTGAGTGTGCCCCAGAACATGTATTCATGGTTGTTTTCTCCATCTAGACTATGAGACAGTCGAGGGTAGACTGTACATAACGAGACGCTTGGCAGCCAGCGCGCCCAAGCCCACCATCTCAACATTCCTAAATAGAATGTTGAAAAGGAACAAGACCACTAACCAAGACTTTAGCCTACAAGAAACTGTTAATCGCTGTCTAAAGTAGTCAAAATTCATTTCAATACACACAGATTAATGGCATAGACATGTAACCAATAAACACAAATGTAATATAAACAAACAGGCATTTATCTGTCATTTGTCACTCTCTCTATGCACCGCATGTTGCATACCACGGATTTTTGTCGGAACCGTAGCCTTGTCTATACTATTACTACTACACTATTAACAGCGTCTATGAATACACAAAAAGCAGATTAAAACTTTTTTGCATTTTATTTTGTTGTGTACTGTGTGTTGTGAACATGTTATTTTCCAACAGAAAAAAATAATTCGGCGACCCCACCAAAGTTTTTGGCGACCCCACTGGGGGTCTCGACTCCTTGTTTAAGAATCACTGAGCTACAGTATGAGTGAGTGTCAGTACAGCTGTACACAGAGCCCTGCTTCTCATAGAGAATGATGTGTGTGTACATTACATTACAGTACCCTTAGCAGATGCTCTTATCCAGAGCAACTTACAGTTATTTAGTTACAGGGTACAGTCCCTAGAGCAATGTGGGGTTAGATGTTTTGCTCAAGAGCTCTTCAGCCATGGATGAGGCTGCAGGAGAGCACTAGTTATTTACTCCCCTTATGGATAAAAGGTATTCTATTCTATTCTATTCTATTCTATTCTATTCTATTCTGTTCTGTTCTGTTCTGTTCTGTTCTGTTCTATTCTGTTCTACTTCCACAGAGCCCTGCCTCTGTTGGCTTACTGAACAGTGCTGCACAGAGCCCCAGGCTGCCTCTCCCAGGCTGCAGGTTGTGGCTGGGGGACAGGGTCTGGGTCTGGAGCTGGTCCTGATTAGGGCCTGGAGAGTGCGAGGGTGCTCTGTTTATTGCTGCTCTGGTTTCTAAGTGCTGCGCTGTTTGACATTTGCTGGCGGCTGTGCTGTCAGAGGGCTTGTGTGGGAGATTAGGGCTGAAAAATGAGGGGAGCTCGCAGCGCGATTCTGCTGAGTGCACAACGCCTGTGGCCCAGGGCAGCACGGGGCAGAGATAGAGCACAGCGCAGAGAGGGGAGCTGTGTGTGTGTGTGTGTGTGTGTGTGTGTGTGTGTGTGTGTGTGTGTGTCTGTGTGTGTGTGTGTGTGTGTGAGTGCACAGCTCCTGTGGCCCAGGGCAGCAATGGGCAGAGATAGAGAGCAGTGCAGACAGGGGAGCAGTAGCGACCGTGTGTGTGTGTGTGTGTGTGTTTGTGCCTGTGTGTGTGTGTACATATGTGGGTCTGTGTATGTGTGTGTGCATATCTGTGTGTTTGTGTGTGTGTGTGTGTGTTTGTGCCTGTTTGTGCCTGTGTGTGTCTATGTGTGTGTGCATATGTGTGTCTGTGTGTTTGTATGTGTGTGTGCATATGTGTGTCTGTGTGTGTTTGTGTGTGTATGTGTTTGTGCCTCTGTGTGTGTATGTGTGTGTGCATATGTGCGTCTGTGTTTTTGTTTGTGTGTGTGTGTGTGTGTGTGTGTGTGTGTGTGTGTGTGTGTGTGCGCGCGCATAGAGAGGAAGCAGCGTGTGGGATGAAAAGGGTGGAGATGTGTCTGAGGAAATGCAGGATTTGGCTGCTCTGAAGTGAGAGCCAAAGCTCACCAGTGTTCACACGCCCTGCGCATGAACGCATGCAGTACTCACACCCACACACAGACACACACACATATCTACACCACCTCCGCCACACACACTCACACCCACACACACACACACACACATAAGCCTACACTCACCAACCCCACACACAAACACATACATACACACTCACACACACACACACACACACACACACACACACACACACACACACACACCCCACACACACACACACACACATGCCTACACCCACCTAACCCCCACCCCCAACACCCACACACACACACACACACACACACACACATTCACACACACACACACATATGCTCACATAAAGCCACACTAAGTTGTTCATACTTTTAGAGTGTTTCACACTTGGAGTAGACCTGTGAGACGATGGGAAGCCTGTTTCAGGAGGCCTTTCTAACGGCAGTCATTAAATCTGGCACACTCATTACATCTTCATTTCTTCATGGGGTGTGAAAAGGATGAACAGCTTCACAAGATTGTTTTTTTTTTTTTTTTTTTTTTTTCTCTTTTCCGACAACCAGTAATGAGAATTACTGAGAGTTAGTGTTGAAAATTTCCATATTTTGATTTTTTATGTTCCAGTACTTTGTTGGTGTATTGAAATGTGTTTTTACCTTACATTACATTACACTTAGCTGACACTCTTATACAGGGTGACTTACAGTTATTTAGGTACAGCGTTTCAGTTACAGTCCCTGAAGCAACATGGGGTTAGATGCTTTGCTCAAGGGCACTTCAGCCATGGATGAGGGTGCAGGAGAGCACTAGTTGTTTGCACTAGTTGTGTG
This sequence comes from Coilia nasus, assembly GCA_027475355.1. Taxonomy (NCBI): domain Eukaryota; kingdom Metazoa; phylum Chordata; class Actinopteri; order Clupeiformes; family Engraulidae; genus Coilia; species Coilia nasus. Next base: position 3,925,788 of record CM050216.1, on the reverse strand, counting down.
CTTGTTACATTTATATTTTGCCCCCAGTGTTCCCAGAATCCATTAGGTCTTGGAGGAAAAACATAGCCCAACTGGATACTGGACAATAGGACGATTGACTCAGGACTCTGGAAATAATAAAATAATAATAAACCTAGTGCTAAGTGTTCTTCCAAACAATAGTATGTGAGAACAAGGTTTGTAGTCAATCTCTTCTCCCAAAGGTACTCTGCCTAGGTGCACAAGTATCTTATGTTTTCTCCAAAAAAAAACAAAAAAACACATTTTCCCAATATTTGTTATATCCTGTTGGCCCGCTCTATGGTGTCTGCTAGTCATGATCCATACCACACCCCACACTCACACCCCAGCCTCCACCCCAGGTAGCCCTGCGATGGCGTCAGCATACGGTGTGGTAGCCGGCATACGTACACACACACACCCACTCACCCGGCGTGAGACACAGGGGCACTGGAAGGTCAGGGCAGCAAGCTTGCGACGACACAGCAGTAGGGCTGGCACACGGGCACAGACAGCCTCTCAGATCCTCTCCACCCCTCCACTCCTCCCTCTCCCTCCCTCCCTCTCTCTCCCTCTCTCTCTCCACCCCTCCACTCCACCCTCTTTCTCCCTCTCTCTCTCTCTCACCCCTTCTCCTCCCTCTCTCTCCCACTCTCTCTTCACCCCTCCACTCCACCCTCTCTCTCCCTCTCTCTCTCTCACCCCTTCTCCACCCTCTCTCCCCCCCTCTCTCTCACCCCTCCTTTCCTTCCTTCTCCCTCCCTCTCTCTCTCCACCCCTCCCCCACCCTCTCTCTCTCTTTCTCTATCCCTCTCCTTCCCCCTTTCTCTGTCTGTATCTCTCTTACTCCCTCTTTCTCTACCCCTCCCTCTTTCTGTCTCTCTCACTCTCTTTCTCTATCCCTCTTTCTCTGTCTCTATTCATCTCTCTCTCTTTTCTTTTCTCTCTATATCCATCTCCCCCTTCTTTTTCTGTCTCTTAATCTCTCTGTATCCCTTTCTCTCTGTCGGTCTCTGTCTCTATTAATCTGTCTTTTTTCTTCTTCTTCTCTCTCTCTCTCTCTCTCTCTCTCTCTCTCTCTCTCTCTCTCTCTTTCTCTCTCTCTTTCTCTCTATTCCTCTCTCTCTGTGTCTGCGTAGCGTTCCATCGAGCGGGTCGTCAGGCGGAGGCCGTGCGCGTGCTGGAGCAGCTGACCCACAATGCCGTGGTGGAGAGCCGCTTCAACGACGCCTCCTACTACTACTGGATGCTGGCCATGCAGTGCTTAGACATCGCTAGAGGTGTGTGTGTGTGTGTTTGTGTGTTTGTGTGTGTGTGTTTGTGTGCATGTGCATGTGTGTTTGTGTGCGGAGGGCAGAAAACAACATGCTTTGTATAAAAAGTGATTTGATTCAGTGATTTGTGTAAAACCTAATTACATACCTGTGTGGGCCATGTGTGTTTGTGTGTGTGTCCATGTGTTTGTGTGTGTTTGTATCCATATGTTTGTGTGTGTGTTTGTCTGTGGATTTACTGGCACAGAGATTGAGGCGAAGAAAGAGGAAATGCTGAAGAAGTTCCAGCGTTTCCAGCTGTTGGCGGAGCTCTACCACGTCTACCACTCCATCCACCGCTACACGGTCAGCCTCCCTCACTCTCTGCTCAGAGAGATGCCTGGGCCCCTGAAAAGATCCAATTATTGGGGCCCCCTCTGCCCCAAAAAACCCAATGGTTTTCAGTTGCCTGGGCCCCGGAAAGCTTTCATGTTTATCCCCTCTTACAGGCGGCCCTGGCTCACATGCTTCTTAACTAGCAGCAGCACACGCTGCCCAACAGACACCGGCCCATTACTGAACACACTTTCATTTGAAACATGAAGTCACTTTCATTTCATGTAGTCAAGGATTTTGAAGTGTACATAACATGACTGGGCGTCATATAACACCATGGCCCTATGTGAGTAAGGTCACTCATGTTTCCGTGTGTGTTTGTGTGTGTGTGTTTGTGCATGTGTGTACGCATGTGTGTGTGTTTATGTGTGTATGCATATGAATGTGTGTGTGTGTGAGGAGAGTTGGCCCCCCTACACCAAAACTGCTTCTTGGCTCTGCCAGTGGCCCCGGCCTCCCCCTGCCCCCCCCCCGCTCCTCCTCTCCTACTCTCCTCTGTCAGTGTTTATTTGTCCAGTTCTCTGGCCACATTCTCATGTAGAGGAGCAGTGATTGAAACCAGACCCAGAGCACTTTATCTCCCTTAGCTCTGGGCTCTCTCCAGCTGCACTTATTACGCACACATGTACACACACACACATGTACACACACACATAAACATATAAGCCCACATACGTGCATACACACGTTTACATGTACACACACACACACACATACATTCTTACATACAAACCCACATACGTGCATACACACGTTTACATGTACACACACACACACACACATACACATTCTTACATACAAACCCACATACGTGCATACACACACTCACACACTCACTCTTACATACAAGCCCACATAGGTGCGTACACACACTCATATGTACACACACAATCACATGTACACACACACACACACACGTCTACACACTTACTCTTACATACAAGCCCACCTATGTATGTGTGTGCGCACACACACACACACACACACATACACACATACATGTGTGCACACGCACACACACGTGCACACGTATACTTAATCAGTGCTTTGTGTTGTTGCGTGTTGGGTGTGGCTTTAGAAAGCTAAGTATGAGAAAGAGATGTACACAACAGAAGAAGGGAAAGAATGAGGGTGAAGAAAGAGGGGAATCAAAGAGACTCATTTTTCCCTGTCCCTCTGACCCCCGTGTATCTTTTCCTCCCCTTTCCTCTCTCCTGCTCTCTCATCTGTTCTCCTCCTTCTCTTCTCTGCGTCTCCCTCCATCTCGGCCTGCTCTGCAGGAGGACCCCTTCAGCTCCCACATGCCAGAGACGCTCTTCAACATCTCCCGCTTCCTGCTGCACCACCTCACCAAGGACGTTCCTCTCGGTATCTCCAAGGTGTATCCTTCACTAGAAGCTTTCTCTCTCACATAGACATTCACACACACGCACACACACACACACACATGCACACTCACACACACACGTGCATACTCACACACACACACATACACACACACACACACACACGCGTGCGTTCACACACACACACGAACACAAATACATGTGCACATTTATACAGACAAACACACATACACTCACAAACACACATGTGCGCGCACAGCAGGGGTGGAAATTAGCTTTGCAAAATGTGACCTCCTACCAACCACTGACAAATAAATGATAAAATTCACCAGCTACTCAGTAGTAAATTATTATGTCGTGTCCAAAATTTACCAGCCACTTTTATATTTTTATCAGCATTGGGTAGTGGCTGGTGCGAATTTCCATCACTGGCATACACACACACTCATTCACGCACACACATACACTCAATCACACACACACATTTAAAGCTCTCTAGAACATTTTCTCACGTCAGTCAACAGAAACCGTGCAGACTTATTTGACTGGAGTCAGAGTGCACACTTCTGTCTTGTGTTGTGCATGCGCATGTCTAACTGCTCATTTGCCAGCATTAGTTCAAGTCCCACAGTTATTCAAAATATTCATGAATGCTGCACACTCAAAAAGTACAGACTTGGGAATAATTTTGAGTTATTCTCTCTGAGACCTTTTTAAAGTTTTTTTTTCCCTTAGGTCTCTAAAAGCAAGTATTGGACTATAGGGAGATGTCTGAAACATAACATTTATTTGTCTAGTAGAATGGAAAATTGTGCTAATATGTAGGACAGCTGCAAAGGTTTGTGTGAAATAAACATTGTGCTTCAGAAAGACCTACATGCTTTCAAATGCTTTAACTAAATAAACACTTTTCCCATTATTGAAAGAGTTGCCAAAACTGTCAGATCTTGCTGTGCATAGCTGTAACATTGTACTTTCTTAACATAACTGAACAAGTTCTGTGCAGTCTTGCACTACACTTTTTGTCTTATATAAACCCTGTAGTTTATGTATTTCATAATTAAGTGCCTCTTCCTCCCTGTTGATAAAATAACAAGACCTGACCTATTTTTTTCTTCAAAAACTTTTAATCATAAAATTAAAGTTTTAATTATATCACTTATATCACTTATATCACTTCGTCATTTGATCATAACACTATTGTAAATTGCTTCCTGACAGATGTTTTTCATTTACCAAATGTTAGTGTTGGTAAATTCGACGAGACCTTTCCAAACCAATGTGGGAACTTGTTACCCCGCTGAAACTAATTTGTGGACTATTTAAACACACTAACGTCTCTTTGGCAGTCTATCTGTGCCTACAGCAAATCGATTAGGAATGGCTGGCTGCTGTATTCTGCAGCGTACATGTGTAGCATATTTTAACTGTCTATTTCTAGTCTGGTTGCCATAGGAACTTATTTAGAGGCAGCCTGGTCGTCATGGTCTTCTTCTCTTCATTAACACCTATCCACTCAATCACCAGACAGGAAGTTTATGCATATGCATATGCTTCATAACAGCTCTGGATTAGTGTGTGTGTGTGTGTGTGTGTGTGTGTGTGTGTGTGTGTGTGTGTGTGTGTGTGTGTGTGTGTGTGTGTGTGTGTGTGTGTGTGTGTGTGTGTTTGTGTTTGTGTTTGTGAGTATTGACTGTAGATTCTCTCACCCTCTAGGACCTCTCAGCTGTTGATGGAGAGGATTAGGATGTTTGTATGTGTGTCATGTTTGTGTGTGTGTATGTGTGCTTGTGTGAGGTGGTAGCTTCAGAAAGTAAAAACCCTGCCTAAGTACCCTTCCACCCAATCATTTTCTGAAGCAGTTGATACTAATGAGCACACCAACCATCAGACAGGTACATCAGCTAATTAGTAAAATCACCTGTCTGTGCACAGGCAAGGTTGGGTTTTTACTTTCTGAAGCTAGGACCTTCATTTCTTGTGTGTGTGTGTGTGTGTGTGTGCATGTGTATGTGAGTGTGCATATCTTAAGGTAAGTGCACATGTGTTTGTAAGTTTGTGAGTGTATGTGTGTACGTACCTTGACGCAGCTTGTCCAGAAACACGCTGTATGCGCTGGCGAAGCAGAGTAAGGCTCTGGGGGCGTATAAGCTGGCACGCTACGCCTACGAGCGGCTGCAGGGCCTTCGCATTCCCCCACGCCTGCAGGAGGCCATGCAGCTAGGCAGCCTCACTGTGCGCTCCAAACCGTTCCACGACAACGAGGTACGTGTGTGTCTGTCTGTCTGTCTGTGTCTTTGTGTGTGTGTGTGTGTGAGAGAGAGAGAGAGAGAGAGAGAGAGAGGGAGAGAGAGAGAGAGAGATATGTGTATCTGTGTGTGTATGTATGTCTTCATATTACCAAGGAAAAGAGAGAAAAAGAGAGAAAAAGACTGTGTTTGTTTGTATTAGATGTTCTTTCCTATGACATACTTCTGGTTCTTGGATGAGTAGTCAGTTTATGTTTCTGATGGCAAACATTAGGTCTGCTTTTCTCCACACCTTAAATTGAGAGCTGTAGTTGTTTGTAATGTGTCTCTGCACACACTTGACACTTTGAGAAGCAACTGTTGGCTCTCCCACACTGTGCACTTCAAAGTCCTCCATGATGGCCAGCATGACTGTGTGCCTGGCTCTGTCCGTATGTTCTAAACTGCCATGGTGCTGAGGTGTGTGTGTGTGTGTGTGTGTGTGTGTGTGTGTGTGTGTGAGAGAGAGAGAGAGAGAGAGAGAGAGAGAGAGAGAGAGAGAGAGAGAGAGAGAGAGAGAGAGAGAGAGAGAGAGAGAGAGAGACAGAGTGAGAGAGAGACAGAGTTTCTGCCAGTGTTAGTGTGTCTGTGCATGTGTGTATGACTCTGTGTCTGCGACTGTATGTGAGCTTGTGTGTGTGTGTGTGTTTGTCTGTGTCTGACCATATGGCCAATATCCTTTTTGGACTACAAGGTGTGTGTGTGTGTAGGTGTGTCTTCTGTCTCACTCTGTGTAAAGCCTCTCAATTACTCTGTGTGTGTGTGTTTCTGTTTCTGTTTCTGTTTCTTACTCTGTGCTTCATAATTCCCCATGACAGCATGAGGAGTACTTCTCACCTCTTTCTTATCAGCAGTGGTTTATGAAAACCTCTTAATGACCTTGGGTGTGTGTGTGTGTGTGTGTGTGTGTGTGCACATGCACGTGTTGCGTGTGTGTTTGTATGTGTGTGTGTGTTTGTGTTTCTCTACTTTTCTGTGCAGGACTTGGTGCCCATGTGTTTCCGCTGCTCCACCAACAACCCTCTCCTCAATAACCTTGGCAACGTGTGTATCAACTGCAGACAGCCTTTCATCTACTCGGCATCCTCCTACGGTGAGTGGCCCGCTTAGCCTGGGACCCAGACGCCAGTGGTGGCGCCCTCAATCCTCCAGAAGAGGTGGAAGTTAGTCAAATGTTGGCCTTATACGAGCTTATCAATATCCTGTATAGAGATGCATTGTGAGGGGGTGCTGTGGTGCAGTGGTTAAAGCCATGAACGAGCAAGTGCCCATGGGCACCCAGGTTCGAGTCCGGCCTGGGTCATTTCCCAATCCTTCTCCCCCACATCTCTCTCTCCCACTCATGTCCTGTACCACTCTTACTGTCCTGTCAATAAAGTCACAAAAAGCCAAAACACGATCCTTAAAAAAAAAAAAAAAAAAAAAAGATACATTGATGAACTGCGAAGGCACGGTAGAGACCCTCTGAGCACCCTCTGAGTACCCTCTGAGTAACCTGTAATTATGACCGCCGCTAGCGAAGCTAGCGAAAGCAGTCATTATAGAGTTGCCGCGACCATTTTCCCCTTTTTTTTTTTTTTTCTTTTTTTTCAGTGAATGTCCGTCAACGATTCCCGGGACACTGAAACTCGGGGGGACATGAATCTTTGTAGGCATGTAGCCCTAGAACATTTCGAGCGACTAGAAGCTTTTGGTCCCCTGGGGCCACCCCCCCGCTGTGCCAGCGTACGTCAAAGAGGGGGAGACCGGCAAAAGTTTTTGCTGAATAGCTCAGTGAACGTTTCACCCAACAACATAACATTTTTGGGATATGTCGGTGTTACAGAGATGTATCAACCCAGCCAATAAACGCTCACTTGAAGCATAGTGCCACCTAGTGATATGGGTAAATGCAAAAATTGGGATATTGAGTTGCCAATATCTTGGACCGTGAAGGTGGGAACTGCGCAAAATACGTCATGCATGATCAGCACAAAGACCTCTATCTAGAGAATGCTAACGTTTACAACCAATTTTTTTTTATCATGAAATCTATTGACCCTCACGCATTGAAAACACTGGTCGACGCCCACTTCCAACGAGAGCAATTTCCGTGAAATTTTAATATTGCGAAAACAAATCTGAACGAACTCGTCATAGGCCGTTCATGTGAATCTCACCAAATTTGGTATATGTCATCTACCGACAATGCTGACAAAAAGTTATCAAAAGATTTATCTTGAGATAAACCGTTCCGAAGTTACACGTCAATGAACATTTAACACGTAGCTTAAAATTCTTCAAATTGCCGTATCTTGTCTTTTAATTGCTCAAATTTGGTCAAAGTTGACATGCCATCTCTAAACAGCTTTTTTTCATGTGTACTCAATTTTGTGACATTTCGTCATAGGGGGCGATGTTTATTGGCAAAGCTAGGTGTCAAAAAACAGTTTTTGTTAAATAACTTGTCAACAATTTTGCCCAAGACAACAATTTTGTGTTAGTATGTCGGTGTTACAGAGGCATATCGACCCAGCCCATAAACACTCACTTGAAGCATAGCGCCACCTAGTGATAAAGGTATATGCAAAAATTGAGATTTTGAGTTGCCAATATCTTGGACCGAGAAGGTGGGAACTGCGCAAAATACGTCTTGCACGATCAGCACAAAGACTTCTAAAACCACAGCATGTGCCATACAATTTGGTCCATAGGGGGCGCTGTAATTGTGCAAAATGTCATTTTGCCTATTATCTAGAGAATGCTAACGTTTACAACCAATTTTTTTTATCATGAAATCTATTGACCCTCACGCATTGAAAACACTGGTCGACGCCCACTTCCAACGAGAACAATTTCCGTGAAATTTTAATATTGCGAAAACGAATCTGAACGAACTCGTCATAGGCTGTTCATTTAAATCTCACCAAATTTGGTTTATGTCATCTACAGACAATGCTGACAAAAAGTTATCAAAGGATTTATCTTGAGATAAACCGTTCCGAAGTTACACGTCAATGAACATTTAACACGTAGCTTAAAATTCTTCAAATGGCTGTATCTTGGCTTTTAATTGCTCAAATTTGGTCAAAGTTGACATGCCATCTCTAAACATCTTTCTTTTCATGTGTACTAAATTTTGTGACATTTCGTCATATGTTTATCGCCGAAGCTAGGTGTTGAAAAAACAGTTTTTGTTAAATAACTCGTCAACAATTTTGCCCAAGACAACGATTTTGTGTTAGTATGTAGGTGTTACAGAGGCATATTGACCCAGCCCATAAACTCTCACTTGAAGCATAGCTCCACCTAGTGATAAGGGTAAATGCAAAAATTGGGATTTTGAGTTGCCAATATCTTGGACCGAGAAGGTGGGAACTGCACAAAATACATCATGCACGATCACCACAAAGACCTCTAACACCACAGAACATGCCATAAAATTTGGTCCATAGGGGGCGCTGTAATTGTACAAAATCTCATTTTGCAGATTCCTTGCCTTCACAAATCACTCCTACACACTACACATTCAAAACCCACATCCATGCCCACTTCCAGGAAATCATTTCCACAGAAATTCTCACCTCACAACACTGCTCTACCACACACTCATCACACCAACAGTTCCCACATTTCAATATACTGCGGCGGTCATACCATGTACCGCTATGCAGTACATCTAGTTTGTCTTGAAACTGTACAGTGTTTTACTGTAGACCTCTAAAAAAAGGGTACCAGCTGGCTCTGTTTGGAAAAACAAGCATGGAGATCAGTAGTAGAGCCTTCAATGAGGTGGTCATAACTCGAGCTTCAGAATCGCTCAAGATTTAAATAAATATGATTATAATTTGGGACAGGAAGCAGGTTGATGTCTGTATATCTGAGTGTTTTGAAATATATATTAAAGCAGTACTTCCACGAGAAACCGTTTAGTACTTGCTCTTTTGAAGTACGATAGGTCACCCGAAGTTGCATAGGCATGCTGCACATGAAAAATTTCTTCTACCCCGATTACCTTCATTAGTCAATGAAAGAAAGTAGGCGGAAAAATCAGTGAATAAGAAAAAGGCCAACAAAGTGACATAGGTTTGTTAATTAGAAAAAGCCATGCCACAGTTCTGATTGCCGGGGAGTCTTGTTGCAGCACACATTTACAAAGTATAGGTACGTATGTGTTTGTTTAGAAAGTTTAAATCTTCTATTTGGGTCGCTGTGACTGAATGGGCTTTGAATGATTGAAGCCTGTAACTAGCATAGCCGAGAACCTGTCATTCTCCCTACTCCATCTCCTCCACCAAACTAGAACAGCCTAAAAAAAGCATTTTTTTTCACCAGAAGGACACAGGACATCCAATAATACTAGAGACCACAGTAAAAATAATAAAAACACGATGCAAGTACACCGTTAAGAAATTAATTCTGTATGTATCTGTGTGTGTGGGGATTGAGACAGAATGTGGCTTAATGTACGAGTGTGTCCATATAGAGTAGTAAAGTAAGTAAATTGTATGTGTGTGTGTGTGTGTGTGTGTGTGTGTGTGTGTGTGTGTGTGTGTGTGTGTGTGTGTGTGTGTGTGTGTCAGAGGTGCTGCCGCTGGTGGAGTTCTACCTGGAGGAGGGCATCACGGATGAGGAGGCTGTATCTCTGATTGACCTGGAGGTGCCGCGGGCAGACAGGAAGAGCTCCCGCTGGCACAACATGAGCAGCGGGGGTATCCTTTACTGCAGCCACACACACTTACACACACACACATCTACAAACACATATATACACATGAGCAGCGGGGGTATCCTTTACTGCAGCCACATACACTTACACACACACACACACACATCGACACACACATCTACACACACATATATACACATACACACACATGGGCAGCTGGGGTATCCTTTACTTCCATCACAAACATCACACACACACAAACATATACACACACATACCGTATATACACATACAGACCTACACAACATGAGCAGAGTATCCTTTACCTCAACCACACATCCTTTACTCCAACCACACACATACATATACACACACATACACATACACACATATATACACATAAACACACACATACACACACAGCTCTGCCCTACAAAGCCAAAAGGGAGTAACTACATGTTTTGTCAGAACTGAGTTTAGATTGCAAAATAACACCTGCTTTGTTTTGTGAGTACATAAAGGCATCACCGCTATTATACCCACAACATGTTAGATTGGCCAGTATGACAACTTTGAAGGCATTTTTCTCAATTTCAGTGTTTGCGTAGTTACTACACTTTGCCTTTGTAGGGCAGCACTCGTGGGGGTCCTCTTCACTTTCCCAGCCCCTTCTCTAACACACACATACATGCACATGTACACACATACACATGTATACACACATACACAAGCACAGCACACCTGGGTACGCTTTGCTTCTCCAGCTCTAAAACATACACACGTATACACACACATATATATATTGAGTGCGATATGTTATTCATGAAATTAACATTGTATTTTTAACTTGCCTAACTAGGCCTACCATGTTGCTTAGGCTTTTGTTTTTCCAGCAATGTTTTACTTTTAGCATGTGCAATCCATTAACACAATATTTTCACCATAGGCAGTGTTGATTGCAAAGCTGTACAGCAAAAAAAACATCTGCCTGCCACGCTGTTTCACACAGACATACACCTGCACTTGACTGACCTGTCTGCACTGATAGCAAGACACTTACACCCTCTCTACATTTGGCAAAGCGCTTGGCTCAATGCACCCTCCTATGTGTCTCAGATCAGTCGATAGCATGCTGCTCTACATCAGAGTTTTTTTTCTTCATCATGAGGCTGGGATTCGTCCTGTACATGAGCGCTAACCTCCATCAGAACATCATCATATCTTGTGCCATCATTCTCAGGTGTTAATCTAGTTGTTTTGTGTGCGGGTCCTGTAAAATAGGACGATATGCTGCTCTGAATCGGTTTCATATTTAGCTCAGTCCTGCTTTGTCTACCGCCCTGGCTCAGCCAAGTGTTTAATATTGTGTGTGGTGACTTCAGTTGAGTTGCATTAATCGCTTTGAAGGGGGAGGTGGATAAAAATAATTTAGCAGAGGTATGTAGGGTGTAGAGGGTATATACCTCCACCTCCTTCTTACAATTCACACCCTGCCTATATACACATATACAGGCATTCTTTCTCCTGCTTCGCCTCTAAAACACACACATATACACACATGTGTACACACACACATACACACACATACACAGGCACAACACACATGGGTATTATATTCTTGTCTTCTCCAGCTCTGTCTCAGGGGGCTGGCATACTTAGTTCCATGTTGCGATACTCAGAACGTTTTCCCTCGGGAGCGGTTGTTTGGACATGTGTGAACAGAGAGAACATATTCTGAACCAGAACAAATCATCCAGGCTGAGATCGCCTGGTGTGGGTTGTTTCAGAATCATTCCGTGGAAATTCTGACCAATCACAAAACTGTTTGCAAGTGCATAGTTTTGAAAGCATGTCAGAATGTAATTGATATGATATGTCATTGGTATGTGAACATGAATCAAAACAAGGTCATTTAAAACATTGTAACTCCTTGTACCTATTGAATTCCTGAATTGGAACCAAATGTAGGTTTGAAAGCACCCTAAGACACACACATACACATATACATGCACACATATATACACATACACAAGCATACCTCACAGATTAATCACAAAACCAGCTACAAACTAGTACAAACTAAATACTAACTTAAAATGCTGGGCTTTGAAGCCCCGCAGCGACCAAGGACAACCAATAACATCATCTGAATCGTGCCCCGGCTAAGAATACCCAGTAAACATGAAAAAAAGAGAAAAAATAGCTGTGTTCTTATTGGATGGTTTGCACTGTGCTCAACCCTGTTAAAATGATTCTTGCTGACCAGAGTTCTCTCGGGGTAAGCCCCAAATTCATGTTATGGCCACCTCACTGACCACCACTACATGGAATTGTAATGTAATGTAATGTAATGTAATGTACGAGACATATAGACAAAGGCCAACGTGATGAGAAGCCAGTAGTGAGCATGGAGGTGAGCCCCCAAGCAAGAACAGAATAGTATAAGGTCTTTACATGCACAACAGATGAGAAATCGGGCTTTATCCACTTTGCACGACCTCTCTAGGGCCAGTATGGAGTTAAGACACAAAACAATGTTTGGACAACGTTACTCCCAATCAGAGAAAGATACACACATTTGACATGTACAGAAAAACAACATATGCACACACAATCTGTTTCTCCTGCTCTCTCTCTCACCACATCATAATGTCTGTGGTGGCTCATGTTCGTGTAAAATGTGCTCTTGCCCGTCGGTGTGTTGTATTTTATATACTCCGTTACCACAGACACAGCTTGTTCCAATCTGGGGATTTCCTGCTTGGATGTATGTCATCAGCCTGCTGCTCTTTTTTCAGATCTTTCGTTCATAACCCCCCCCCGTTTCTCCCCCTCTCTTACTCTCTCTTCTTTCTCTTTCTCACTCTCTCTTTCTGTCTTTGTTTCTTTTCTTTCTTTTACTTTATTTCTCCCTTTTTCCCTCTCTCTTCACTCTCTCCCGCTCCCTCTCTTTCTTTCACTCTTTCTCTCATTCTCTCTCTCTCTCTCTGCCTGGTTCACATGTGCACATGTTCTTATGCGCAGACATGCACATAAAGCTTTATGATGGAGTGTGTGGGCCTGCGAGCTACAGCATGTGCTGCCTGCAGCAGGTGTGGAAGTGTGTAGTGTGTCAGTGCAGTGTGTGTGTGTGTGTATGTGTGTGTTTGTGTGTTTGTTTCAAAGGTATTTTTATTCATGAAATCTGGTTGGTGTGTCAGAAGAAGTGTTTATGTGGGAGCTGTAGTATGGTAGATGGGTGTTTGTGTAGAAGAGGTGAGGATGAAAACTCACAGGCAGTGTGTGGTACATTAGCAGTGCTGTGGAGAGCCAGCAGGTGTCTGTGTGTGTGTCTGTGTGTGTGTGTGTGCATCTCCT
>CM050216.1:3882500-3910000 GCA_027475355.1 Coilia nasus | reverse complement strand
GCTATCAGCTTTTTTTTTGTAAATGGGGATATGAAAAAAAGATAGGAAACAAGGCTTTTTTTCCTGTCATTGTAAGTCAACGCAGAGAGAGTTAGAGAGTTACAGTGACGTACTGTAAGTGAATAGGATGAATGCTTTCTAGTCAGACAAAAGTACAAAAGTGTGTGTTTGCGTGTGTGTCAGGGGTGAAAATGAACTTTGCAAAATGTGAACTTTTACCAGCCACTGACAAATAAATGCTAAATACTCAATAGTAAATTATTATTTTGTGTCCGAAATTTTACAGCCACTTTCATATTTTACCAGCATTTGGCTGGTGGCTGGTGCAATTTACCATCCCTGGTGTGCGTGCTTGCGTGTGTGCATGTGCGTGTGCGTTTTGTGATAAGGTTAGGAGTGTTGTTGAAAGAAAGGGGGGTGGTGTGCTGGCTAGCTGGCTCTTGTCCAGGTGTCCCCAATGGGCTGGGGAAGCTCCAGCTGGACAGACGGTGGAGGGGAGAAGGGGGAGAGGGGGGGGGGGGGGCAGCCCAGACTAGACACATGACTCAAGGCTTTATCCTGTCTGTGCCTGCGGGCTTCCTGTTTGTCACTGTGCATCTTCCTGTGTGTGTGTGTGTGCGTGTGTGTGTGTGTGTGTGTGTGTGTCCTCAGATGTTCCACAGTGAGGAGTATGAGCTGCTGGTGTTGCAGCACAACTGCTGTCCTTACTGCCGCCGGCCTATCGATGAGCCCAACTGAGCACGCCCAGGAGACAAGTCCCAGTGTGTGGCATACCTGTGTGTGTGTGTGTAAGAGAGAGAGATGGAGTTTGTGTGTATGTGTGTGTGTGTGTGTGTGTGTGTGTTTGTAAGAGACAGTGATGGAGTCTGAGGGTGTGTGTGACAGTGATGAAGTCTGTATGTGTATATGATAGGATGAGAGTGGATGTGTGTGTGTGTGTGTGTGCGATGAAGTCACAGAGGTGAGGGAAAGCGCAGCATCAGCGGCCTCCCCGTGGAGCTGATGTGATTACTCCGATGAGATTAGCAAGGGCCTCTTACAACCAACCAGCCACACACACACACAGACACACATATACACAAACACACACAGGCCCCTCGACACACACTCTCCCAGGACAGGGGGTCAGGAGGGGATTAATACACACATCTATTTAATGCCACTACTGGTGCGACTGTGTGCTGCTGGATGAAGAGAGGTGTCCAGGCTTGTGTGTGTGTGAGGGGGGACGTGTATGTGATACACAAACACCACGCCACGCACCAACTTAGAGTATGTAATACAATTACACAGTGCTCTGATGACATTCCAGATGTGACATTCTGAATGTGAAACGGTTTTATACTCTAATAAAATACTTCATTTTTCACAAAATTGTTGACGTTTTTTTGTTGACACTTTTCATTATTTACTTATAATCTACAGCTTCAACTGTGTGTTTATGGTGCTTTTGTGCAGGAGATTTTAACTCCCCACGTTGTGGTTACATGTTGAGATCCTTCCATAAAGACGATGTTTAAGTACTACCCATTAAACTTTTCATCATGTATAATTACCTTTTTCACTCAAATAGTTGCATTAGCACTAACATGATTTAAAAGTTTAATTTTAATGGAAGGCAGTTAAATTATGTAGCCAGATAAGACCAAAACTATTGTGAGAGCAGCTCAACACCCACACACTATCTCTCAAATGGGTTGAACGCATACAGAGTCACTGTGGTAAAATAAAATTCCTTGTGTGGGCTAAAGTGAAACAATTTTCACTCTGTATGTCCACTGCAAGTACACACACATTAGATTGTCAAGCTGACCTCCAGTACTCCTGATGTTGGAGGTGGGGGAATGTCCCAACTGCATGTTTCTCCTGCTCACCAGAGACTTTGTTGGAGAAAATATATTTGGGGAAAAAAGAGTATGTTGGCTCACACCAAAGTAGTATTTTCCCCTCAGGGCTTCAGTGCTCAAACAGAAACACACAGACATCTGTGTCTGACTGCTCTCCTCCTCCTTCAATTCATTTATGTTTTCATTTAGCCTACACTGATCAGTAAATGCCCTTGCCACTTAAATGTGTTATTGATCCATCTAGGATTAGTGTACTACTTCAGTGTGACCTCAATCTGTGTGTGTGTGTGTACCTTTGCTTACGCTGATGGTTGGTAATCCGCGGGGAGGGGGCCTTATAAGAGACCCTCAGCATCCTGGGGTGCAGATCAAACCTCTCCAGCTCTCGCCTCAGCTCCTCTCCCCCTCTACAACCTTGTGCTTTCTATCTCATCTATCCACACCGGCGCCTATTCCTCCTCTCCTGATTGCTTGTCTTTTCCTTTCTTTTCTCACTTCTGTCTTTATCTCTCTCTCTCTGTCTCTGTCTCTCTCTCGGCCGCCATGAACGGCACAGAAGGGCCCAATTTCTACGTGCCCATGTCCAACCGCACAGGCGTGGTGCGCAGTCCATTCGAGCACCCGCAGTACTACCTGGCCGAGCCCTGGAAGTACTCGCTGCTGGCGGCCTACATGCTCTTCCTGATCTCCACCAGCTTCCCCATCAACTTCCTCACGCTCTACGTCACCGTCAAGCACAAGAAGCTGCGCACGCCGCTCAACTACATCCTGCTCAACCTGGCCGTGGCCGACCTCTTCATGGTGATCGGGGGATTCAGTGTCACGCTCTACACCGCCCTGCATGGCTACTTCGTGCTGGGGGTCACCGGGTGCAACCTGGAGGGATTCTTCGCCACGCTGGGCGGTAAGTGGTAGCCTGGTAAACCAGCCCCTCGTACTACACTGCATTTCGTACAGAGGGTCTGGTTGTGTTTCCATTTACAAGGTTGTTTCAGGCAGAATATTGCCTGACCAATCAGTGAATAGCGAGAGTCACGACCAGATGTTGGCGATTGGGTAAAGGCAGACCTAATCGTTTTAGGCTTCAGCAGTCTACACTTCCAGGAAGAAGTTGTTCGCTGATTGGTCAGGCAAAATGATGCCTGAGACAACCATATTAATGGAACCACAGCCAGACCCTCTGTACAAAATGAAGTGTAATACAAGGGGCTGGTTTAACAGGCTAGGTGAGTGGTCTGTGGTATGTGTGAATATGTGGGTGGCTGTGTGGGAATCAATGTCTGGAAACTGTCAAGCAAGTTAGATTTGATGATGGATAAAGAAAGTTACATCATTTAATGATGGATGAAGAAAGCTCAGAGTTGTGATTTGATTAGAGGTAGAGGGCCTGGCTATGGAAAGTAAAAAAAATTGCCACACATTTGATCCAGCCATTTTTCATGAACCAGCTGATCTTAATGAGCACATACATCATCAGACATGCAGGTGAGCTAATTAGTGAAATCACCTGTGTTAAGTGCACAGGCAAAGGGAATACATGGAAGGGTTTTTACTTTACTTCTGAAACCATTATCACCACTTCTGGATTAGATATATGTTTGTATATGATATGTATGTAGGTGATATATGTTTTTCTGTATGTGCCTTTGTAAGTATGAACAGGCACTGCCAAACTAGATGTATGTACATTTATGTCTGAGTGTATCATGCACTTTGTGTGCATGACAATCTCTGCATTCTTTACATTCTTTATATATATATATATATATATATATATATATATATATATATATATATATATATATATATATATATATATATATATATATATATATATATATATATATATATATATATATACGTATCTCTATGTTTGTCCTAGGTGAAATTGCCCTGTGGTCCCTGGTGGTGTTGGCCATTGAGCGTTACATTGTAGTGTGCAAGCCTATGACCACCTTCCGCTTTGAGGAGAAGCATGCCATCGTGGGTGTGGCTTTCACCTGGATCATGGCCCTCACCTGTGCTGTGCCCCCCCTGCTGGGCTGGTCAAGGTACGTCTGTGACTGAGTGGCCCATATACACGCTTGTATACAAGTACATGGACAGATGGATAGAGCTTCCATCAAATTTGTTACACTGCTGTGTGCGTGTGTGTGTGTGCGTGTGTGTGTGTGCATGCCTGTGCATTCGCTTGTCTGTGTTTGTGTATGTGTGTGTGTGTATACTTGCTTGCATGCATGCGTGTGTGTTTGCCTATCTGTGTTTGTGTGTGTGCATGCATGCGCGTGTGTGTATGCGCGCATGTGTGTGTGTGGATGTGTGTGTGTGTGTGTGTGTGTGTGTGCAGGTACATCCCTGAGGGCATGCAGTGCTCTTGTGGTATAGACTACTACACCCCCAAACCGGAGCTCCACAACACGTCCTTTGTGATCTACATGTTCATCGTGCATTTCAGCATCCCTCTGCTCGTCATCTTCTTCTGCTACAGCCGCCTGCTCTGCACCGTCCGCGCGGTTCGTCTGACACACACACACACACACACACATATATATATACAGTATCTCCACTGCCTCCCCGCCCCCCACAACACACATACTCCTTCTCTATCTTACATAGACACACACACACACACACACACACACACACACACGTGCACACACATATATACAGTATCTTCAACCCCCACATACACACACTCCTTGTGTATCTTATACACACACACACGTGCACACACACACACACACACACGCGCGCGTGCGTTCACACACACACACACACACACACACACACACACACACACACACACACACACACACACACGGACACAAATACATGTGCACATTTATACAGACAAACACACACACACTCACAAACACACACACACACACACACATATACACTACCCCCCCCCCCACACACACATATCTCTTTCTCTCCCTCTCTCTCTGTCTCACACACACACACGAGCACACACACACACACACACACACACACACACACACACACACACACATACAGTATATACAGTATCCCCCCCATACACACACACTCCTTCTCTATTTTACACATACATATATACACTACCCCCACCCTCCCCCACACACACACACATACATACTATCTCTTTCTCTGTCTCTGTCTCTCTCTCTCTCACTCTCTCACACACATACACACAAACACACACACACACACACACAACCGCAGCACCTCAGGCTCACACAC
Organism: Coilia nasus; assembly: GCA_027475355.1. NCBI lineage: Eukaryota > Metazoa > Chordata > Actinopteri > Clupeiformes > Engraulidae > Coilia > Coilia nasus. The sequence goes on along the minus strand of CM050216.1, from coordinate 3,904,931 downwards.
AACCACAGAAATGCTGTCATCTTCACCATTCTTTGGTGACATATGACACAAACGCTCTTACTACAGTATTTGCACAAATACACTCCTGCACTGTTAGACCCAAAATACAAACACGCACAGACAAACTGAAGTGATTATACACACTGAAGACATCTGGAGTTACATTAAAGGGATCCTCGGGGTGCTTATTTCCACTGTTTGTAATGGGCATTTTTGTGGTGTAGTAAAATAGCTTTGATGATCCAAAACATGTAGCCTTCTTCATATTGTACCACCCATTCAACCCCTAGGCTGAAAAACATTGTTATTGCTCAGCTGAGTGTCTCCTTTTGAAAAGTTCACCCTCACTCTGCTCTGACTGGTCATGAAAGCAGTAGTGTCTGCCTTCTTTCAAAATTAAAAAGCAAAAGTTCGAATTGACTAGATTGAAAAGATAAGGTTTTACCATAGGTCAACTCTTTTGTGTTTGGTCAATGCTAAAACTTTTTTCACGCAATACAAAGGCTGTAGTTGGTGGTGACCTCAACTGAAGAAAACGGTGGTAATTGCAATTAGAAAAGTGACAAAAAATTATGACCTGACTTTAGTTGTTCCCTGAGTTTTTAACTTTGCATACTGTCAATATAGACAAATGCTACACTACACACAAGATATGGGAATAAGGAAAAGAAAGAAAAAGAAAAAACACAAAAGGTCCTTTTAAAAAAGCAACAGTGACTAGACAGTGACATTGTGTTGCATGTGTTGCAGGGATGAAAATGTGCACCAGGCACCAGCCAAATGCTGATAAAATATGAAAGTGGCTGGTAAATTTTGGACACTAAATAATATTTTGCCATTGAGTGGCTTGTGAATTTGATCATTTATTTGTCAGTGGCTGGTAAAAGTTCATATTTTGCAGTTAATTTACAGCCCTGATATATTGGCTTAGTGTCACTTGCTCTTCTTCTCTCAGGCTGCAGCGCAGCAACAGGAGTCCGAGTCTACTCAGCGGGCGGAGAAGGAAGTGACACGCATGGTGGTCGTCATGGTGATAGCCTTCCTGGTCTGTTGGGTGCCTTACGCCAGCGTCGCCTGGTATATCTTTGACAATCAGGGGGCAGACTTTGGACCCATTGCCATGACTGTCCCGGCATTCTTTGCCAAGAGTGCTGCCCTGTACAATCCAGTCATCTACATCCTTCTGAACAGACAGGTAAGTCAAGTCCCGTGCACAGTGATGGACAACCTGGCTTCAGAAACTACACTCCAGTACTGCATATTTGTTTCAGCCATTCACAAGTTTCTAAGTAGCACAACTCTTGGTAGGTAGGGGAGTTAATTAGTGAAATCACCTGTATTAAGCACAGGTAAAAAAGGTGATTTGGAATATGTGGTACTAGACTGTGGCCTCTGAATCTGAATCCAGGCTGCCCATTGCTGATGTCTCAACACACATTCCTGCCTGGTTCATTTCTGCTATATCATTCTCTTCTTCTTGCACAGACCACAATAAAGGTGCATTCTACATACATATATATTATTCTACATACCTGTCTGCACTGGAAAAGGAGATGCTTTTAATCTCATTGTACATGTGTATGTTGACAATAACACTGCCATACAAACCCAAAAGGCAGTAACTACATATTTTGTCAAAACTGAGTTTAGACTGGAAATTGACTTTATAGCTTCTCTGTTGTCTTGTGACTAAATATTTAGCTTCTTCCTATTAAGAAAGAACATACAACTATCACCACTATTATACCAACAACATGTTTGACTGGGCAGTATGAAGGCATTTTCCTCATGTAGTTACTGTGCTTTGCCTTTGTAGGGCAGAAAAGGCATTTTATCTAGTCTATCATCTAGTGAATGCCATACTGTAATTCTCTAATGTGTATGTTCCCTCCTGTAGTTTAGAAACTGCATGCTCACGACAGTGTGCTGTGGAAAGAATCCATTCGGTGATGATGAGGTGACCACCACCACCACCTCCTCCAAGACCCAGTCGTCCACTCTCTCCTCCAGCCAGGTGGCCCCTGCCTGAGGCCGCTCCTGCTCCCCCCTCATCCCCCTACCCCCCACCCCCTACCCCAACCCCACCCAGCGCTTCTGGGAACCCTCCATCGAGTGGCCCCTTTCCATTGGCCGACCGACCGCCCCCACACACCTATCACCTCGCCACCTCACCTCGTACGTGGCCGTCTGTAGATATACTCCTATTGTTGCTGTTACTGTTTTTTCAGTGACCCTGTTAAAATGACTAATAAGCAAAGGGAAGTTGCTGAAGTGGACTAAATGAGTCTGAATGATATAGAGTGCCTCATCAGGTTAACCTGTAAGACTACTAAAAAGAATCTGCAAAGGCATCACTTGGCTAAACATAACATTATTACACGGAGAACATTTCTCAACCAAAAACCCATTAAAACAAGAGAGGAGAGGCAAACTCCAGGGACTACATGAATAGACGCACTCATCAACACTTTGAGTTGATGACATCCCACAATGTTCAGAACATAGTCCCTGAAGCACCTTTTTGAAGCATTATTTGTTACTGAAGACATAGCTGAAGGCAGCAAAATGTTTCTAGATTTAGATCAATCCCCAAGGACCCGCCAACAAACACCTCGATCTCTCACAAAGTCATACAGACATACGTGCGCTGCACACATACACGCATTTACACACACTATAAAGGGCACACACTAACAGGCCCGCACACACACACACACACTGACAAGCATGCATATTTTCACACACACACACACACACTAACAAGCATGAATATTTTCACACACACACACACACACACACACACACACACACACACAAACACACACACACATAAATACACCCCCACAAACACACACACACACACACACACACACACACAGGAAAGCACACTTGATTGGCAGTGTGAATGCTGCCCTGATTTGTTCTGGCAGGGACAAGCGTGTCATAGCGGATGTAGGCCCTTCAGAGAGCGGCTTTCTAAACATCGTTTAGTCCAAATGGGTCCCAGCGCCGACCTGAGCCTCAGTGGGAGAGAAGGTTGTTTTTGTGTCGTGCTTGATTGTTGTAAATATGGAGAAGTTATATGTCCTGCAGTTTAAAAAATACATAAATAAAAAACATTACAAAATATGTAATTGGATTCACTTGGATTCATTCATCCATTCTGAAACACATGTTCACCATTTTTTTTCATGGTTTGCAGTGAAGGAAGAAAAAGACAAGGAAGCAGAATAGTTTCAGGCTTTTTATGCATGACAATGTCTCTAGGAATTAAAAAAAAGAATTAAACTTCATAGTAGTTGTATTTAATAAAATTTCCCTCTTTCTTTAAAGAAGCATCCATTTGTACACTAGATCTTACATTAACACATTGCCTAGTTACAGGTTATCATCAAACAAATCCTTAATGATACTTTAAAAGCCCCACCCACCCACAACACCCCCCCTCACACACACACACACACACACACACCACACACTCACATTCACAAGTAGCCCCCATGGGCTCAGATATGGGTCTAAACCACAGCAGACGAGTCCACAAGGACCACTCAGACACATACACACTCCCCTTGTCTTTTTCTAACCAGCAAGCAAAGCATGATGGGATTTGTATGCAAAAAAAGCAGAAGGCATATCTTAACTTGAAGCACCATAAAAGAAAAAAAATCACCTTTTGGACAATCAGACCTGAGAACAGTGCAGACTACAATGAAAAGGTGAGGGGAGATTCCAATTTGCCATTTCACTAAAAACACAACTCCTCTTTTCCTAATGACAGAGGAGTAGCCCCTCCATAAGACATAAATATCTGTTAGGACAGTAAAATGTTCAGTCCAGTGCATCAACAGCTCTCAGAGCAGGTCAGTGCTAAAACAAGGCTGAGGAACCACAGGTCCCAGCGCCGTCAGCCCAAACGATTCCCAACATAGATATCTGTATGGTTACTATATACAGATATCTATGGTCTATCTACCCCTCAAATTAGCCCACGTCAGCAGAGAACGTGTGAGGTGCATGGAAGGACTTCGTGACACATTTCCACGGCGTCACATATACACGCACACAACAGAAGTAAGAGATGAGAAGAGAGAGAGAGAGAGAGGGGTGAGAGAGTCTTCTGGGCCATATCTCTTAGCTTCCCCTTGTCCTGTCCATTCAATCCCAATCTGTGACCTCGTCCAGTATCACCCAACCGGGTTAGCTTCCCACCCTGATTTACCACCCCACCCTCTAGCCCACCCACCCGTGGTTTGGCAAAGAGAGTCATTAACAGGAAGTTTCCCTCAAGGGGGTGGAGCAGGGCAGGTCTAAAAGCACGTGATTGGTCCTTTAGGCCTCACTGCTGCACTCGTAGATGTTGTCCTCCACCAGGGCAATGACCTGCTCGAACTTATGATGCAGCTGCGTGCGGCGGGCCGTGGGGTTGGAGTCCAGAGCATTCACCACCTGAGAGAAGAAGAGAAGAAAAGGGGTTAGAGAAGAATGGCGTAACAGTTCGCGTGAGGAATGACGACTGAGGAGAAAAAACGCACAAGAGATGAATGAAAAAAGACAAGGAGTACTTTAAAGGCCACTGAAACACCCACATGCTCTTCTGCTTTCAGAGCTAAACTTCCATGTCCCTCAGCGCTCATGCAGAGAAATGGGAAAGAGAGGGAGAGAGAAAGAGAGAGAGAGAAGAGAAAGCCTGTCTTTCACACTCAGTGCCCCCACTAAAATAAACCCTCTGATTCCCGTTCCCCTGCTGGTATTATGGCACCCGCATGCCGGCCGCCTTTCAGTCCCGAGCCCAGCGCAGAGCAGCAGCAGTCGAGGAGAATCACAGACAGAGCAATCAGGGAGCCTTTCATGGGGCGCACCGCCTGCTCACTGCTCTCCCACCACATTCCAACCAGCCTTTAATGTGTGTGTGTGTGTGTGTGTGTGTGTGCGCATGTGTATCTTGTGTGTACTGTGTGTGTATTGTGGTATTGTATGTATTGTATTTGTGTGCGTGTGGGTTTGTCATTGTGTGTGCATATATACATATGTTGTAGGAGTGCGCTGCCTGGCAAGCAGTAGGAGCAGTTTGTGGCTGTGACTAAGGTGTCTTCATAACATGCCTCTGGGAGACAGAACCACATGTTAGCCCAACCCTAACCCAAACCATAAGCCTTAAACCAGCACTAGAACCCAGCCTAACCCTAACCCAAACCATAAGAATTAAACTACCACCATAACCCAGCCTAACCTAAACCTAACCCAAACCATAAGCATTAAACTATCACCAGAACCCACACCAACACAACCATCACCACAACTTCCCCATTTCCATAAGCTCACCATTTCACATCTCCTTTATGTACTGCCTGAAACAAGTTCTTTAATTGGACTAAACAGTTTTGGAGGTAAGATCCAGAGAAGTGAAAGTGAAAAAGTAGAAGAAGGTGCTGGGGGGTGCTGAAGAATGAGGTGTGTGGGGGGGGGGGGGGGATAAGGGATGTTTGTTATTATCTCCTTGTGATCTGGCCCTGATGAAAGGAGACATTTGTCTTCATGTTTGATGTGGCCCCAACTTTTGTGTGTGCCACATACACCATCAGTCAGCCTGGTCTGACTCAGCCTTAGCAGCAGGGCCATGCAGGCAAGGAGAGGCAGGCAGGCAGGCAGACAGTGCCAGTGCTTGTTATGATGACTGAGACATTACACTCAGTCATGGAATCATATGTCCCGTGGTGGCAGTGCGCCCTAGGCACATTCTCATCAGCATCACTAGGTTTCTACAGATCAGCGCCATGTCATTCTGAGTTGTGCCATAGAGCGTAGAGACCAGCAGAAAAAAATCAAAGTTTGATTTGTGCCCAATGCTCACTACACAACCAAATCGAACAAAATTAGATTGTAAGTGAAGTGCTAAGGTCTTACCTGGTTGCGGTATCTCTTGGCATATTTGTAGATTTCAGTCAGGGCCAGGTTGGTGTTGAACTCATTTCTGTATTTCTGTAAGCAAGAACACAGAATGTAATGTTGTTGAATGTAATGTCTGACCACTATGTGGACTGTGTTGAAGGTTTGTGTGTGTGTGTGTGTGTGTGTGTGTGTGTCTGTGTGTGTGTGTGTGTGTGTGTGTGTGTGTGTGTGTGTGTGTGTGTGTGTGTGTGTTGGTGGCACTCTCTCTCACCCTTGACTCCTCGGCCAGGTGTGCATTCATTTCCTGTTCGCTCAGCGGAGCCATCTCCTGGATCTGCCTGTAGTAGCCCTGCACCCTCTTCTTGTACTCAGGGATCTCTTTGGCATAGAGCAGCTTGTTGGTGGGGGAGTCCTACAGACACCAACATACACACGTGCACCCTCACTGAATTGCTCATAGACACCAACATACACATGCACACTCACTGGACTGCTGAAAGACACCAACACAAATATGTGCATAAGACATCAACACACACACTCATGCATGCGCAGAGGGCTGCACACGTGCATGCTAACAGACACCAACACACACACACACACACGTGCACGCCCAGAGGGCTGCCACACACGTGCACGCTCGGAGTACTCACAGACACCAACACACCAAGTGGCAACATTCCAGGCTAAACAACAAAGCCAAAACTGAATGTTCTGAAGTTGCATATCTCACACATTTATTGGGAGCTGGCTGCAGAAGCGAGCCACTTCCCATAGACTCCAATGTTAAAAAGTAAATTTTCATAGGAAAATTAAACGTATTTACAGCCTGTTTAAAAAAAAAAACCCGGAACCCGGAATCTTCAATTTAAGACTCATCCAGTCTATGAGAAATTCTATGTGTGACGTCACAGAGGGTTTGTCCAGTTCTCTTATATGCAGTCTATGCAACACAATACACACACGTGCACACTCATTGGGGCTGCTTAGAGACACCAACACACCCACACACTTGCACACTCACAGGGGCTTGCCACACACGTGCACGCTCACATGCAAAGCAGACACAGCTGGAGAGAGCTCTGGCTGCTCTCTGTGCCAGTGCTGACCATGAGCCCACCACGACCACAAACACTGCTGGGGGGTTTCTGGAAGTCTCCGGAGTCTTGACTTGGCCCAACACTTGTGTGCAGTGGGGGAAATACTGTGTATTTTGGTGTGTAGTTAGTTAGTTAAAATGTGTTATTGGCATGGTTCTGGTGTACACAGTGGTTTTTCCTCCTCTTTATAGACTCAAACACACCCCCAGGCCAGGCTGCACTCGGCTCTATCAAGAACAGATTAAAACTGTTCATGTGGCGGTTTCTTTGCTCTGAGAAAGAAGGAACTTGAAATAGGCCATTGTAGATGTGTTTGTGAGTCAAGTTGTGACAATCAATATGGACAGGCAGGAGGCTTTGCCTTGTTGGTGGTGTCTGAGTCAATGCTTCTGCTCCAGTGTATTTGTAAGAGATAACGACGCTGTGAGTGGTTCCGTAGAAATAATGGTGAGGTGGAGGCAAAGAACTTTGTGACACAAAGTTCATATTTCTACGAAGGCCGTTACGTCGCTTATCTCCTGTTTGCATCTAGGAAACATTTTAATCCACAATTCCCTCCATATTTAAGATCAACTACATATAAACTACCAAAATAACTAATTGATTTGCTACACTATAGTATCCATTAGGGAAACGTAGAGCATGGAATAAACATTTAACCATCGATTTGGCTGCTAGAGTTGTTATGGCTACCATTCATAAGTGCATTGATATGGAACAGTGATTGAAATTTTTGAGATCTACTTCGAAGGTAGCCAGTTATAGAAAGTTAATGCCCGCCTAAAGCCAATCAGAAAAGAGAGTCCCATTGTTAAGGGAGATATTGGTGCGTAAGTCACTGAAAGCGGACGTTGTGGGGTGGGGGTGGGAGCCTGTGTTTAATCAACCTTCTGGTATCCATCGTCTATCCTGCTGTCACATCCTGCTTGTGTTTGCTGATCCTACTGCAAACACACGAGCAGAGAAACACACATGTGTGCCCTACCTCCCTCTCTCTGTGGCATAGCTGGGGTTTGCTCGTGCTTCCACACTACACCCAGGAGTGTGCATGTGTTCTCTTTAATGTGTGGTGTCCTTGGTCACATGTCTGTCCTCGAAGAAGATTCATGAGCACTGTGTGTGTGTGTGTGTGTGTGTGTGTGTGTGTGTGTGTGTGTGTCTGTGTCTGTGTGTGCATTGCATGTAGGTGTGTGTATGAAAGCATGTGTGTCCAAGTGCACATGTGTCTGGTCCCAAAGGGTAGGTTAACTCTTGGCTCTGCCTCTATGCTCCAGGGGAAGGAAGCCCATCAGACAACTCAAGGTCAACATATACATGGCTGAGTGCATGCATAGGTGTGTGTGTGTGTGTGTGAGAGAGAGAGAGGGAGAGACTGTGTGTGTGTGGGTGTGAGTGATTTAGGAGGGGTTAGGATGCGTGATGACAGTGACCTTGGTCTCTCACACAGAGCTAATGCACTAAAATGTGGTGTGCAGCAGACAAAGCCGTCTGGGAGAGACCCAGATTAAATATACAGAGCCTATGAGCACTGGGCATTTATGAATGCTTGAGCAGTTATGCAAATGAGGGGATCTGTACCTGTCAGCGAGCATATATGGGCCCATTTGCATCTGTGAGACTTGGTGACTAGGTGTGTGGTGTAGGTGTGTGTGTGTGAAAGAGAGTGAGAAAGGGAGATAGAATATGTCTGTGTGCCAGAAAAAAAGAGAAAGAAATAGCAAGAGTGTGTGTGCGTGTGTGTGTGTGTGTGTGCGTGCGTGTGTGTGTGTGTGTGCGTGTCTGTTTGTGCGTGCACGCGCATGTTTGTGTGCATGCAAGAATGAGAGATAGTGTGTGCGTGCGTGCGTGTGCATGTGTGCAAGACAGAGAACATGTGCGTATGTGTGAGGTATGTGAGATGTGCACCCCCTCACCTTGCCCAGCTGCAAGTCTGAGATGGAGCAGGCATCGATGAACGCTTGCGCGATCACTGACAGACAGGCGTCCATATGGTCCGTCTTGTCAATGTCAAACACAAACTGTGGGTTCTTCAAAATGTTCACCCAGAAGCGTAGTGGCAAACTAGAGAGAGAGAGAGAGAAAGTGGGGCGAGGGGGAAAAAGAGAAAGACACAAAATCCAAATTACCTCAGTGTGTTAATACCGTGTGTGTGTGTGTGTGTGTGTAGGGGGGTGGAGGGGGATTATACTGTATTGTGTGCAAGTCGTATGAATGTCTCTAATACTGCCCTACAAAGGCAAAGTGCAGTGACTATGTAAACACTGAAACTGAGGAAAATGTCTTTAATTTTGTCATACTGCCCAGTCAAACATGTTGAAGGTATAATATTGGTGATGCTTTTATATACTTTCTTAATAGCAAGAAGCAAGATATTTAGTCACAAGACCAAAGAGGGGTTATTAAATCAATTTACAGTCTAAATAAAATGTGTAGTTGCTGCCTTTCGGCTTTGTAGGGCAGAATAGTGGCAAAGTGAGAATAGCACTTTTGTAGCCTCCTTAATCAACACTAACCGTGTAATCATTGCGCTCTCAGCACCCTTCCCAGCAGGCTGGAAGGAAGGGTCTGCGTGCTCCGCGCCACATTTATAACGGGCAGCTCTGGCGATCCCGAGTGAGCAGACTCCGTACACACAGAAGTGTCTGCCTCAGAAACGGCTCAGTGGCGGCAGCAGCCGGCAGCATGCGTGCACACAGTCAGCGGCGTCTGTGGCCAGCATTGGCGGCAGCAGCAGCAGCCGTGGAGGCGTTCTGGTGCCTGGTGGGTGATGACCCAGATCAGAGTGTCTCACCTGCACGCCCCAGACAAGCTGCTCCCACACGCTCCTTCATTGCACGGCCAACGACGCTACTGACACCAACACTCTGCTACCACACTCTGTCACACTGCTACATACCATTCTGCCTTGAGATCTCACCCCAGGAAATGTAACTGCTCTTAGCCATGGAGTTATTATAAGAACTGGAGAAAGTGAGGAAGTCCTGCCCCTATTCGTTTCAATAGTAAATGCTAGGCTAGTGAATTCAGCCAAAATTGATCATTTTTTTCAAGTTCTGAAATGGAGTTTAATGGGGCATTTTTGCCCCCATTCCACTTAGCCAGTTTGTGTGTGCCACGTTACTGATTGACGTGAGGTAGAGCAGAAAGCTACATCAAAGAAGGGCATTGGATGTTCAAAAATGGATGGTGACATCGTTTGGGGACACCTTCATGCCGAGAATGGAGCACCCACCAATTAGCCTGGGGGAAATGGGGGCAGATATGATGAAATTTCTGGAAAACGGAGACAAGGAAGTGCCTTGCTAATTAGCTGAAGCTAACCAGCCAAATCCTGATCCCCTGGTTTCACTATTTCATCCTTCTCTGGATCCTGTGACCATAATGACTCTCACTCCAATTAACATTTTGACCTTAATAGTTGACCTATTTGACCCTTTAGTGACATCACATGATGAGGGGTGTGGTCTACAGCTTACAGCTCCACCTCCAGGGGTCCAGAGATATAGCTCCTGGTTCTGCATCATCAAGCCAGAACTGAAGAGGCCTTTTGGATAAAAGGTGAAACGTCTTCAAGCTTCAAAAAGAAGTCCAGTTGCTTACAACTTAGCTCCTTTGACTACCATGACCTGGATGAATGAGAATCTTCACAGACTAGTTGCTTGTTGGTAGCTGTGGACGATTCGATCCCCGACCAGTAAAACACAGCTGAAGTGTCATTGACCAAGGCACCTAACCACACTGCTCCTGGGCGCTGCTGCAGGCACACGCTGTTACTGTGTGCTTCACCTCACTCTGCGTTCGCTGTGTGCTGTGTAGTTCACTAATTTATGGATATTTGGGATAAATGCAGTGACCAAAAAAAAAAATGTTAAAAGTTAAGTGTTTCATTGTGTGGCCAACGCTGATACCAACACTGCGGCGAACAGAAGAGCGGTCTGCCTGCTTATGTTATAGACTAGTCTAAAGGGACAGGGGACCTTTGGAGTGTCAGGTTATCACCTTTGAGGGAAACTTATGTAAGAAAGGAGGCTAGCACGAGAGATATCTTTCTTTCCTTCTTTTTCTTTCTTTCTTTCTTTCTTTCTTTCTTTCTTTCTTTCTTTCTTTCTTTCTTTCTTTCTTTCTTTCTTTCTTTCTTTCTTTCAGCCAGCCAGCCAGCCAGCCAGCCAGCCAGCCAGCCAGCCAGCCAGGCAACCAGCTGCTATCAAGGATGCTGTGTGCTGTAACTATATTTAACTGACTGTCATAAAAGCCGAGTGAAGAGCAGGGGAAACTGACATGTTAGCTGCAACCATCACATTCCTCCTTTTTGCTCAATGCCTCCTCAGTCTGGACAGATCAGAAGCACAGCGGACGCCTCAAATCTGCTGTGCGCACGAGGCATGGCTCCCCTACTGCTTTTAATATCAAGCATCTCCTGTTCCTCCTCAGAGCCTCTGGAGCTGGAGGCTGCTGCAGTCTTTCCCAAAAAGCCTTTTATGCAGCCAGACCACCTGTGAGACACAGGCACCGGTGAAGTCAATAGACTGCAGACTGAAGACTGGTGAAGTTTTTTTTGTTGTTTTTGCCGGAACAAAGATTTTACAAGATGCCTCTCTATGCCGTTAACCCAGATAACGATCGACCGGCAATCAGTGGTGTGGCAACACTAGAAGTGGTGGTGGAAGCGCTAGGCAAGCGCAAGGCTTTCACCCCTAAACACAGAGTGCCAGGAACTGCCGACCGGAGGCTCCATGGCAGCGTGCCCACTGCAGGAGTGTCTCTCCTGGTGGAAGGGGAGAGAGACAGAGAGGGAGGGAGGGAGGGTGGGAAGGAGAGAGAGAGAGAGAGAGCGGGAGGGAGGGAGCTGCTGGGAGACTGCTGCTCCTCCCCACCACTACACCTCCCCGCTGCACCTCCCCAAGACTGCACCTCCCTATTGCACCTCCCCACTAGTACACCTCCCCACCACTACACCTCCCCGCTGCACCTCCCGCTGCACCTCCCCATTGCACCTCCCCACCACTGCAGCCCCCCTACTGCTACACCTCCTCACTGCTGATCCTCCCCACCACTACACCCTGGCCCGCTCCGGCCGCACATGACTGAGCTGTGACTCACATGTGGCTGCAGAAGGAGAACTGCCTCAGCCACCAAAATGAGGAACAGCATCCTCAGCAACACCACGACCACCACAAGCAAAACAAACTTTTTTTGACTTCCTAAAATATTTACAATGTACATAATTGTTTTTGGTCTACTTTTGTGTGCCTATGCATGTGGTGGGACTGGCAGAGGTGTAAGTAAGTAAAATGGTTGGACCATGTGGCAGGGTTTTTTTACTTACACAAGTAAAAAAACCCTGCCACATGGTCCAACCATTTTCTGAACCAGCTAGCAAAACCACCTGCGTTGAGTGTACAGGCAGAGAGAATACATGGTAGTGTTTTTACTTTCTTAAGCCAGGATTTCCACCTCAGGGGGTGGGGTGGGGGTGTATGAGTGTGTGTGTTCAAACCTGTTGGTTTTCCAAATGTGTAGGGTGTCTGGGTCACTGATGCCACGCTTGTCTGCCTGCTCCTCCAGGAAGTCGAAGAAGTACTTGACCGCCAGCGGTGGGCGCTCCTGTGGCATGGTCAGGATGGCCTGGAAGAGATCGTCCAGGAACTTCTGCAGTGTTCCCTATGGCACACACACACACACACACACACACACACAAACACAGAATCTCATTTTTAGTGTGAGTTGAATATGTATGTACTTGTATGCATATTATATGCAGTAATGTAATGGTGAGGAGTCCTAGAGCCATTATATGTGTCTTCAATGGCGCATGAACTGACTTTGGTGGAGAGCAGGCGTGTCAGGTAGATCTCGGGCAGGACCTTCTTGCGGTGGCTGTGACGATGACTCTTCTTGGTCTCAATCAGCTCGTCATGAGGGAGCACCTGCCATGGGTCACATGATCACAGCAACCAGCAGGACTAAGTCACGTTTGTTTATAGCATTCGTTCCAAAACTTGAGCTTTTCAGGGGTTCAGTTTTTTATGTTTTCCTCTATATAATAATGAATAAAAATAGAAATCATTTGTGTTTCTGCATGTGTATGAGTTGACATATTTACTCACCAGATGGACGTATTTTTCTGTGTCCAAGTCTTTAACTACAAACAACAAACAACAAAAAAATCAACACTTAAAGATCAACAATAAAAAAGGAGATGTTCAGCCAGATTGAGAGAAAAGGGACATTGAGTGAGCAAGGGGTGGGAGGTGAGGGGACACTGACAGACACAGATTTAGAGGGAGAATGACACTGATTGTTTTTGGAGGCCTTGTAATGTGCATAATGTGTTTAGGAGGCTTCATCATCATTATGAAGAGCTAAACAGAGCAGAGCTTTAATGTGCATGGCTGTGTGTGTGTGTGTGTGTGTGTGTGTGTGTGTGTGTGTGTGTGTGTGTGTGTGTGTGTGTGTGCGTGCGTGCGCGTGTGTGTGTGTGTGTGTGTACGCAGGCCCCTGCACGCATTTGGCAGACAGCAGGTGCTGGCTCACTGCCCAGTCCAGACCCTCAGATAAGATCAGAGCCTGGCTAAAGGTGTTTTACATTAGCACGCGCCTGTGTTTGTGTGTGTGTATGTGTGTGTGTGTGTGTGTGTGTGTGTGTGTGTGTGTGTGTGTGTCTGCTTGTGTGTATGTGTTTGCATCATTAGAGGTTGCTCTCTGACTGAGTTCTATTCTCATCTGATTCTCATCTCTGTTCCTCTTCTCTTTCTCTCTTTCTCTCTCTCTCTCATACGCACACACACACATACACACACACACAAGTACACACACAGAGGCACAATCTGACTGACTGAAGCAACACGCACAACATATGGCACAAAAACAGCACTGGGCCTTGGGGTTGCTCGGTATCTTGCAACAGACTACCAGTGAACTGGTTGTGTCTTGCTCAGAGAGAGGGGTGGGATTTCCCTGGCCGACCTGCCTGACTGCATAAGATGTGACCCAGGGCCCTCATGACCGAAATCAGACTCCTTCATGACTGCTCCACTTGCAGGCAGCAACACACCACCACACCTCAGGATGTTAGAAACAAAGGGATCCCCTTTACATGCCCTCACCAGCACAATTAACACATGTACACTAAGGCCTCTGGGGAGTGTGTGTGTGTGTGTGTGCATGTGTGTACGTCCTACCTCTTCCCAGTGTGTTCTCTCTCTTGTCCTTCATGCTCATGGCCATAGCCGCTCCCTCAGGGATCTGTTTTGCATAAGAGGTCGCAAGGTCAAAGGTCAATGAGGTTATTAAGCTCTGTGTGCAGTAGGGGTGAAGGAGAGATGATGGAACAAAGAAGGAGGGAAAAAACAAGGAACAGTACAGCCAGCTAAATTTACACACACACACACACACATACACACACACACGCGCACACACACACAAACACAGACAAGCAAGCAACCGCCATGCATCAGCGCTATTGTTTACGTCGTGCAGTGACCTGGTAGTGAAGGACGGTGTTGAGCTTCTTCCTGCCGTCCTCCATTACTGAAGTGTTGTCCAGGTCCTGCAGGATCCGGCTGCCACCTCCACTGAGGAACCACTCTGTGAGGGAAACAGTTACATGAAGGAGAAAACAGAAGTTACAAAACAAAAATAAATTTGTGCACATTCCATCCAGGACAAAATGTTTCCAGTAAACATAAAGAAGATAGGTCTGTACATTTGAACTACTTTTGGCTCTTTAGTGTTTGAATAATGTTTCAATCATTGTTGAAAGACAAACCACAAAAACAGCTTCAATCGGGGCCATTTCAACATCAGCTCACAATGGCAAATATCAGTAGTTGTGCAAGTCGATGACAAAAAAAAAAAAAAGAGACTAGAAACCATCAGAGTAGCAAAAATTATATTGAAGCTCAGCATGACACCCAATTCGCTGAAACTATTTTAGTACAGCTTCACAGGAGGTGATTGTTCCAAAGAGGAAGCTGAGAGTCAGGGCTGCCCATAAGGGGGAGTAAACGGTAAACATGAAAGCTTTCCGGGGCCCAGCCACCAGGGGGGCCAAGTCAACTGAAAACCATAGAGTTTTTTTTGGGCTGGGGGGGCCCAATAATTGTATCTTTTCAGGGGCCCAGCCATCTCTCTGGGCAGGCCTGCTGAGAGCTCACCCAGGTCAACATCCTCAGCGTGGGGCCACTGGGAGAAAGGCAAGTTCTTGTAGAAGGCTTCCAGAATCTTCTCCTTCACCTGACAGATGGTGTCAGTGTTCATCACCCGCACACTCAAGGAGTCCATGCCGCAGCCCTGGAATGACACGTTGACGTTCTATATGGACACACACACACACACACACACACACACACACACACACACACACACACACACACACACACACACACACACACACACAAAGTTTTACAAACATGCACGATACCACTAAATCACAAAAAAAAATTTAATTCATGATTTTTTCTTGATCTCTTTTTGCTGGCTGCTTTTTTACATTTGTTCTATGGTGACGTAAATAAAATGAAATGTATTGGCTCCTACTAGTTGTTCCCAAATGCACACAACCCACCCCATCCCATGTGACACACCTGTGGTTTGGCCTCGATGTTCTCACGCAGAAGCCACTCCTCGTTGAGGGTGTAGCGCGCCTTGCCTGTGATGGCATCAATGGAGCCCTTGTTGATCTGCTGTTTAATGGCACACAATAGCAGGAAGAAGGGCTCCCCTACTCTCTCCTACAGGGAGGCAAGCCAGCCAACAACAACCCATTATTACACTTTTATATATTACATTATGTACTATTACATACATACATTACATGACATTACATCACATACATACTATATCACATTCAGCTGACGCTCTTATCCAGAGCAACCTACAGTCATTTTAGGTACAGGATACAGTCCTTAGTTATTTATTCCCCCACCCACATTCTTCCTACTGGTGCGGGATTTGAACCTCCGACACAAGACCAACTGCATAACCATTGGGCCACAGCTGCCCCGCATTATCATCACATATTGAATTAGGTTCGTAAAGTGAATGTAGCAGAATGTATAATATGTTACCTACCATTACTAATACTGTACGTACAAATCAGGAGCGACCAAAGCGAGCAGGTCGCCGAAGTCGCTGAAGAAGCTTTGCTGTTGAATTCGCTTTGTTCACTCATGACGTATCATTTGGAAGTTATTTAACTTTTAACTTATCTTTTTCGCTCTGGTCGCCCAATTCGCTTTGCTGCCAGTGAATTTGCTTTGTTCGCCCAATTTGCTGACTCTCCATAGAGAAATAATGACTTCCGTCACTCTGGTCGCTTCTATTGTGAACACAGCTTAATACTGCAATGGGCCTTACCTGTGTTTTTTACCAGAGGTGATCCTGGCTTGAGAGAGTAAAAATCCTGCCATGTAGTCTTTCTGCCTGTGCACTTAATACAGATGATTAGCTAATTAGCTGGTCTACCTGTCTGATGATTTTTAATTTCTGAAGACCACCAGATCTCCACCTCTGATCATTAATACGCCATGATAATGGTAAGATGCGGCTATTTGTAGCTCTTTTCCTGAAACACACCTTGAGGTAGCTGTACATGCATATGGACATCCAGTTTGTGAGCATCTTCTCTACGACACTTTCAGTGCGTCGCAGCATCAGTTTGGGGTTCTTGGAGGCTGAGGCGTCAATCAGGTCCACCAGTAATTCCTTCATGATACTGGTGTAGTACTCCAGTTTGCCATGGAGGGCGATAGTGAGCAGAGACGCTAGATTACACCTGAGAGAGCGACACATTTGGTACAATTGTGCAGTTATTCAAATGCAGTCGAGTGTGATTGCTGAAGTGTAAATTAGTGTATACACTGTCTTTTTCTTTAAGTCCAATTCACAAAAGGGCAGGATGAGAATAATTATGAAGGTGATAAAATTTAAAAAGTTAAATGAAATCATAGCTAGCTAATCACTACACTTCAGACTAGTGCTAAAGCCAGAAGCAAACAAGTTCACTGTATTAAAACAGCAGAGGGAATGGATATGCTCACCAGGGGTACCTAAGGCAATTTAGCGATCCAGACAAGTGTTAAAATTACCAAAGTATAGTGTTGGGAAATTACCATTTTATAATGAGACAAGTGACAAAGAACTACAAACACCCCACATTCTTGGTAACATTTGCATTAAGTTTAAACTGAGAAAATGAGAGCATTCCAAGTGGCATGCTATTGTGTTCTCTACCTGTCTGCAAGTGCATCTAAATATATTCAACTGAATTAAATCTCAGAAAGTTCGTTTTTTTTCATTGAGGAATGCATCGCAAAATAGGGCGATAACAAACTCTAAGCGCCAGCTTGAACTAACACATTACACAAATACACAAAAAAACCCTCTAAAAAGCACGTGACTCCTAATCATACAGCTAAAAATAGTTAAATACTGAAAGTACCCAATTTCATTTTGAACAGGAAGAGAAGCAAGTCGCAATACTAATAATAACTGCTCCAATCTATTCCAACAGAGTAGCCCCAGGGAGCCATCCACCTACGCACCAGGTGTCAGCAGCATTCTTTCCTCTACGTTCACAAACAGAGGGCTGTGTCTGTGACTGATAACTGTGTCTACTGGCTGTGTACTGTACTGTACCTGTCCCGGACAGCAAAGTCCTTCTGCTGCTCAAGGGCGTGGACGAATGTCACCAGAAAGTGCTTGTTGTTCAGTAGAGTGGAGAAGAGTGTGATGCCCTCCTCCATGTTGGGTTTGCAGGTATTTGAGGCCTGGGGGAGTAAAGAAGAGGGGGACGTTGTTAGTCTTCCTGTAAAATGGGAACAGCGCTAGATGCAGCATGCTTCCTCTGTTCCTGTATGCAAGTCTGGGTAGCCTAGTTAAGGCTGGTTAACGCTGGCCTACAACTGTACTGCTAATGTTCGTGCCTCTCCAGACTCTGACCTACTAAAAGGTGTGTGTGTGTGTGTCTGTGTGTGTGTGTGTCTGTGTGTGTGTGTGGGTGGGTGTGTGTGTGCATGCATGTGTGAGTGTGTGTGTGTGTGTGTGCGTATGCGTTTGTGTGTGTGGACCAGCATGCACCGTCTGAGTAGTTTAGTGGAAGGCTCCCCATGGACTATGCCCATATGCTCAAGTTTAATATGCAGACAGAACGAGAGCGAGACAGTAAGCATGTCTATGCACTCTCTTTCTTTCTGTGTGTGTGTGTGTGTGTGTGGGTGTGTGTGTGTGTGTGTGTGTGTGTGTGTGTGTAAGTATGTACGCACACGTGCATGTGTGCATGTGTGTCTGTGTGTGTGGATGCATGAGCAAGTGAACAGAATGATGGATGCTCTGATCTCTCATGTATCCCCTACAGCCCTGAGTCAAGCAGTTGGCTCCTCAACCACTTCATCACCATCATACACACATATACTCTCTCTCTTTTCTCTCTCGCTATCTATCTCTTTCTCTCACTTTCTCTCTCTCCCTCTCTCTCTCTCTTCTTCCTTTCTTTCTCGCTCTCTTTATCCCCCTTTCTCTCACACACACTCTGTCTCTCTCTCTCTTACACACACACACACACACACACACACACACACACACACACACACACACACACACACACACACACACACACACACACAGGACTACAAAATGCAGACACTGCAAAATGTGCTGCAAGGACAACAGAAAGTATGTCACCACGGCAACATCAACAGAAATGTTATAAAAAGCCTCTTTCTCAAGTTTTTGAGAAATTCTGGACTTTCTCAACATGGTCACACCACCTAAACAAATGATTCGCAGGAACAAAGAAAAAAAAATGGTAGAGTTAGAAGAGGAAGGCTGCCCCCCCACCCTAGCCCCAGGAGAGAGGGAGAAGGGGAGGATAAGACTAATGAGGAGGAGAGAAAGGGATGAACACAAAACAAACGACAGGAGCAAGAGGTGAGGAGGGGGGCGGAGCCTACCTGCCAGTCCTGAAGGAGGGGGTGGGTCTCGGGGACGGCGCGGGGACCCTGTGGGTCATTCTCATAGACCGGCTGCACCAGGCTGTTTTCATAGTCTGAACACATCTACACACACAGAAACACACACACACACACACACACACACAGAAAGATTTTGCTGAGGTAATGTTAACCATAAATGAGCATGACATTTTGAAGATGACACACAAGGGGGGAAGTGGAACACAGGGTCCAGTAGAGTCAGGGATGCAAGTGAACAGTAGTCCCCACCCACCCCCTTTTTTTACAGTAGAATCGTATCTCTCTCTTGAAGTGCTCCTCTCTAATCCTGTAATCACGATTTTAAGCAGGGCTTACATCTGCTGTGGACAACTGCATGAATCATGTGGTGAAACGTTAGATGAATCAATGGGAGAGCTCTCAGGGGGAGAGGGGAGGTGGGTTAGTCTGCTTGTTAGATTCATGTCTAAAGGGCAACAGTGACCAACCACACCTCCTCATGGTGAATCAGTGCTCTTTCCACATTAGGCTAACCACAGTTGCTGCACAACTATATCCTGTGTGTGTGTGCGTGTGTGTGTGTGTGTGTGTGTCTGTGTCTGTGTGTGTGTGTCTGTGTGTGTGTGTGTGTGTGTGTGTGTGTGTGTGTGTGTGTGTCTGTGTGTGTGTGTGTGTGTGTGTGTGTATGTCTGTGTGTGTGAGAGAGAGAGAGATAAAGAGAGAGAAGAGAAGACAAGGAAAGAGAGAGAAAGAGAGTGTGTGTGTGTGGTTGTCTGTATTTGGCTTAGAGTTTTTTTTGTATCGACTTCACTGAGGAAAAAGCTCTTTTTGTTTCTTGAGCATGCAAAGAGCAGACCTACCCCAGACATTACACTCCCTTCTGCCCGTTCTGCTTCTCTTTATTACTAAACACACTGGCCCACTCTGACCTACATACAATTGGGTAACAGGCCTTTGTGTGTGTGTGTGTATGTGCATGAGCGCATGTGTGTGTGGGAGTGTGTGTGTGTGCATTTGTGTGTGAGTGTGTGTGTGTGTGTATGTGTGTGTGTGCTTGTGTGCGTGTGTGTGTGTGTATGTTTGTTCGTGGAGAGACTGAAGGGAGAAGGTTTTCTTGTCAGCATGCCCAGCATTGTTCTGTGCTGTTTCAGACTTGGTGTGGTGTGTTTTGGAACTTCTGTGTGTGTGTGTGTGTGTGTGTGTGTGTGTGTGTGTGTGTGTGTGTGTCAGTAAGTGAGTGTGCCACAATCCAACATTCTGGGAAGGCAAATGCACGCACTCATACACCATGTATCTGGAACTCTCCCTCACACACACACAGCCTACCTTTGGGTTAAAAACATGCTGACGAAGGGCAATTCAAACCAAAGTAACCATGTGTATGGATATATTTGTGTGTGTGTGTGTGTGTGTGTGTTTATATATGTGTGGGTGAACACATGTTAAGTGTATTATGATGGCCAAAGATGGTGGATCCACATTATCCTTACAGACATTTTATGGATTTGTGGTGTGCTGTATGTGTGTGTGTGTGTGTGTGTGTGTGTGTGTGTGTGTGTGTGTGTGTGTGTGTGTGTGTGTGTGTGTGTGTGGTATGTATGTATGTGTGCATGATGTGTATGGTGTGTGCATGCACACGAACATGTGTGTGTATGCTTGTGTGTGCACTTGTGTGTGTGTATGGTGTGTATGTGTGCATAGTGTGTATGTGTGCGTGCGTGCACTTCTGTGTGTGGTGTGTGTACGTGTGTGTGTGTGTGTGTGTGTGTGGTGTGTGTGTGTGAGTGTGTGTGCTCGTCCACACAGCACTTACTTTAGGGAAGAAGGTGCGTGTGACGAACTGCTTGTACTCGAGGAAGGGGATGCCCTGACTGCGGTTCAGCTCCTTGGTCAGGTCCGTCATGTCTGTCTGCAACTCTGCAAAACCTTCACAGGAAACACACACACACACAGGCAACATTCACAAGACTGCAGACTGACCCCGGTCACAATTCTCATCCCTTCCTCTGACAGTAGACTGCTGGTAACAACATCAAACATGCACAGCACTGTATATACAGTAAGAGAGCATCTGAGTCCTCGGGAAAAAAGGGCATGGTCACAAAATGCTGAAACTGACAAAATGTAGCTTATACATAATTTTTTATTTGATTTCATGAGTAAATGCCCTTTTAAAATGCTTCTAGCTTGAGAGTATACTTGTTTATTGACAGGTTTGCTTTTGAAAAAGCTGGGGTTTCAATGCAACTACAGAGAGGGGGTTAACTTGAAAATTTTGAATTTGTGAGTATGTCCGTTTTTTTCCGTGGACTCCTCATCCAACTTAATGCGGTCTCACCTTGATATGACCAACACACTTTTCATTGTTCTCTATTAATCTTTTTTATTATTATTTTCCGGTAACATTACATTTGATTTATGGTTCCCTTTTCATGTAATATTTTGTACTTACACTGTACATACCTAAAACTAACACTAACCCTAACTCTATGGTACAGTGTAAGTACATAATGTTACATATTGTTACACACTTTGTTACACTGTATCTAATTGATGCAACAGGGACAGTCAAATAAAGTGTCTGACTGCAAAGACCATAGAGTTGGTGATACTGCACTTTAAGCAAAATAATTGATTGGTTGACTGATTGTCTATGTATTGTCGTACAGTGTTACGATGGCTTCTACAGATCATCTTACTTCATGCAGTAAGTCATGAGAATGTTTCTGCTTGAGAGAGTGTGCTGGCTGAATGCATATCTGATACATCATAAAACCAGCATAGCCAAACACAGCTATGGGACAAACCACATCACTCATTTGTCTGACCAAGTGTGTGTGTGTGTTTGTGTGAGTAACTGATTGTACGCGCATGTAAGCAATTTGTATGTGTGTCAGTGTCTGTGTATACGTCTGTGTGTGTGTGTGTGTGCTTGCATGATTGCTGTCTTGTGTGTGTGATGGCCAGGCATGTGCTAATCAGCTGTAAAACCACTGAAGCTGAGCTGCGGTGGGGCTGTGGCTCCAGCAAAACACCAAAAACCTTTCATTTTTCACTTCTCGCATCAGCCATCGACCATTGCCAGATCTGATATCTGTATTTTCACAACAACTCTAATAAATAATTTGGATCTAGGGGTGTAACAAAACAGTCAACTCACAAACCGATTCAAAATATGATACAGGCCTCACTATATGACATACCAACGATACGAAACAAAGATTAAAGAAAATCACCCGATAAAAATAATGAACTTGATGGAAAACAAGCAAATTTGACTGCAAAAGTTGGACAGTGTGACTGTGTGGGTGTGTTTTGCTCTACATTTAGTAGTCGGCCAGATCTGATATCTGTATTCTCATGACAACTCCAATAAATAGCTTGGAACACAAGTTCATTCTTTCAGACACCCAGTTGCCTAAGCCCATCTGGAAACAGCTTCGGGCTTGTTTGTAAGACGTCTGTGCCATCCTGTTCCAACATGACTC
>CM050216.1:3875000-3877500 GCA_027475355.1 Coilia nasus | reverse complement strand
TACCAAACCAATGGAGTTACCACGAATGAGTCAGTTCAGTTTGACGGCAGGAAAAGTGAAGCAGTACTGTGTGGAAAAGTTGACTGACAAAATCCTTCCCCTGTCTTTGTGGGGCAGCTACTGTGTAAATGCGTAGGGTAAAATATCAAGTGTCACATGGGCGTGAGGTCTACAACAAACGCTCATTCAGTTATTCCCGACTGCTCTGTTATGTTCTCTTTTGGTCAACATGTATTGCCTTTGAAGAGTGGAGAGTGGCAGAGCAGCCAGCGGTGAGAGGTGGGAGGCTCGGCTCTGTGATGTAGCCCTGTTGCTGCGGGGGCCTGACAGGAAGCGTGCCAAGAACACACAGGCTGATGTTTGTCAACAAACATGCTCCCAGCAATATGGCTGCTGTTTGTCAACATGGTCCCAGCAATATGGCTGCTGTCAATGCACAGCAGAGCTGTTGTCAAGTAAAAACACTTGGGAGGGTAGGGGGTTCTACAGGACTGAAATAGCCTAATGATAGTCAAGTCTACTTTTACACTAAGCAGTTTTTTCAACTTTAAAATAATGTTTCCAAAATCGTTTCAGTGGTTCATCAACTTGTGACGCCCCTTTGTTCTACCTGCAGGCTGCTGGAGTTCTTCATAGAATAGAACCTGCCACATCCCAGAGCAAAGCCCACCTGCGAGAGCTTATGCACGATGGCACAGAATCATCTGCACAGACAGACTAGTGCCCCCGGCAACCACCCAGCAAAGAGCTGTAGCCAGCACGAGCCAGCATTCCTGCGCCCTACACCCGACACCTTGCACAGTCCCTGCCCTGAGGAGAGGAGGGATGTTTTCGTCTTTGGTTGGAGGACAATGTAACTTAATACTACAAAAATCTGCTGGTTGAACTTGGATGTGGTCATGTGAAGTGGAGATAATGGATGATCTGGCTCCATGGGGATGGTGGGTAAAATCGGTATGTTTAGACTGCCTCTGAACATGGGTTCGTTTACCTGATAACAGACACCCATCCAACCTGACACAGATCCCTTCCCATTCACAAAATAATTGGGCCAGCAATCAAGACAGGGGCTGTGTAGGTGTGACAGGCTCTTCATATCTAATTTGCGTGCCAGAGCTGAGCATTATGAAACAAAAGATGCCAGCAATCCTTTGTGCATTTCTGTCTGCCAGAAAATAGCCAGCATAGCATTGGCTATTCAAATGACTGTGAGTGGTAATCTGTCACTCTCCCCAGGCCTGTACGATACCTCCCTTCAAAAGAGCAAGGGCTGCTGGGATTGTTCGCACAGTCCCTCTTGCTAATGAGCACCACTTGTGCACCTGCAACGTCAGCAAATTCAGTCCTGCACTGTTCAACTCAGCATATTCAAGCTCTCACTTAACGGAGGTGTGGCACATATATACTCCCACTCACAGTATGCAGCTACCTAGATGGGACACATCACATTTAGGTTACCCCCTTGACGTTTCCTCTGGAGCTCTAGGTGCTTATGGACTGAATGTTCCGGAAGGCTGACACTTGTGTGGCTCAGGCAGAGGAGTTTTTTATTTTCTTTTTTTGGATTGCTTCTTTTCCTTCTCTCTCAACCTTTGAGGCTATTCAGTGAGAGTGTACCATGACATCTACCAAGTTCTATTCAGATCCATGGAGGGCGATCGGAAAGGGACTGGTTGAGACATGCCCGGGTGATGGGTGATGGGTGATGGGTGATGCTGTACAAAAAGGAGTGTGTGTGTGTGTGTGCGTGTGCATGTGTGTGTGCGTGTGTGTGGTTGTTGTGGTACTCACAGTGACGGGGAGCTCAGTCTCGCTGGAGCTCAGTGACACATTGAGGGTGCAGTGGAACAGCTGGTCGTTGTGGAAGCTGATGTCGCAAGGGTAGGAGCCAATTGTCACAGAGTACTCGTCCTGCGTCAGCTCCAGATCTGTGGGACCCTTCTGCTTAAGACATACAAACAAAGATGTCAGAACGTCTACACAAACACACTGACACTCACACACACACACATACACACACCAACACACACACGCACACCGCCACACACACAAACACACACGCACACGAACAAACAAAATACACCTACACACACAACCTGCTTTACTCAGTCTTTGTACTCTGGTGGAAAACAAACATCAGGTGCAGATAAGGATAAGGAGAGACACCTGAGGAAGACCAACAATGGAGAATAGGGACCACTAAGCAGGTGGACACACCATCTGACAGGACAATTATGTATGTGGGTGGCAGTGCAGGGTGGGGAGTGTGTGTGTGTGTGTGTGTGTGTGTGTGTGTGTGTGTGTGTGTGTGTGTGTGTGTGTGTTTGTTTATCTGGAGGAGGTTTCCGGTTGGCCACCATTTAAATGAACCCTAGGGAGTGCTGTCCCCTTCCCTTCAATCTTGTCAGAGTCTGTGTCAACACACACTTCCTTGCATGCAAAGTCATAAAAACACACAGGAACCAAACACACACACACACACACACACACACACACACAC